>JAXCGZ010009946.1:35000-60901 GCA_037179515.1 Halocaridina rubra
ATTTAAAAATATGAAAGTTATCATATTTGATTTGCTCCTTCATGAAATAAGTTTTCAAAAGTGTACAGTACTGCTATTTATCCCTATGCTATTACAAGTATCTTATCCCTTGTGGCTGAGAAGAAAAATTCCAACCTCGTATTCCATGCATGCCACTGGGGACAACTAAAAGAGATATCCCTGGTGATGAGAGAGAAGGAGTTTCATCCGAATATTTTGTGCTTCTCATAAGATCTTACAAACTCTGTAATTGGATTTATGTCACGGATGCCATTTTCTGCTAAGGGCTAGGACGGTGCCTTCTTGTGGAGGACTTTGGTTTTGGCAAGTATGATCTTATCTCTGGATGAATGCCCTTTCTAACTTAAAACTGCAGCGGTGTGCGAACCTTCGAATCGAGGTTGCAAGCATTATCACTCGGTCATAGTGGCCACTACAAAGTTTGACAACTCCGATGATGAGAATTTCTTCCTCATAACCTCTGAAAGCTGTAAAGACGAATCAAGTTGGGATGAGGGAGCAAATGGCTGGCAATCTCTTCCTCCGTGACTTTTTCTTGCTACCCAGCACTGGATAGGTTTGGTTCCTTTTTTATTTTAGTTCAGTTGTGGCCACTCAGCAAAGTTTAGTGAGACTTAAAAATAAAATTACAATTTGCATTTTGACTTACTAAAATTATTTTTTTTTTACAGCAACATGAGCGAAAAAGCTCTCTGTCGTGTTGCCATTGGTGCCTCGGAAATAAATCTCTCCTCTGGATTGTATCATCGGGTGGAAGCCGTGTCACATGCTCTCAACCAGCACGATTATCCCCCTTATTCCAACCCATCGAGTTGTGAGTCTCACACTGTCTTATTTTGTTACTGATTTTCCCCTAATACTTTTCCTCTGGCTTTGGCATTGATTTGTTGAAATCGAAAGTATTCACCAACTCAGTAACAGGGGAAAACCAGTTCATATATACAGTAAACAATTTTTGAAATCAAGGCAAATACTAAATGAGGACAGATATATATATATATATATATATATATATATATATATATATATATATATATATATATATATATATATATATATATATATATATATATATATATATATATATATATATATATATATATATATATATATATATATATATATACACACCTTGTTCCTTTTATACGCGATTTTTTTATACACGAAATTGCAATAACGCCCCCAAAAAATAACACTCGCAAAAAAAAATAAATAAATAAATTACACTTTGCAAAGAAAAAAAAAATAAGTAAATAAATTGCACTTTTTCCACAAGTACAAAGTGGATTGCGATAAGAAAAGATCATCATTATATATATATATATATATATATATATATATATATATATATATATATATATATATATATATATATATATATATATATATATATATATATATATATATATATATATATATATATATATATATATATATATATATATATATATATACACAGTGATCCCCCCATTATCGCGGGGGTTCGGTTCCGGGACCCGGCGCAAAACAAGAAAATCGCGGAGTAGGATCAGCCTATATGTACATAGATATTTTAATTTATTTTTACGTTTACGCCGTATAAACTGTATAAACCCTCCCTGTACTGTTAACAAACCACCCTTTACTTCATAAATAACAGCATGCAAGCATAAATTTATATGACATACTCATATACATAGGTATTTTACAATTATTTTTACGTTTACTGTATACTGTAAACCCTCCCTGCACTGTTAAAAAACCACCCTTTACTTTATAAATAACAGCATGCAACGTAAATTTATATGTACGTGATACGTAAACTTAGCTTATCTGTAATGGTTAACATTTTCCTTTGCCGCTTAGGCTCACTACAAGAAGCCTTAGAAGATGAAGGATGCTTGGGAGGCATTGCAAAGGTTAAAATATGCAAGTAAAAAAATCACATGCAAAACGTATTAATAAGCACAACGTGAACGGCACACACGAGTGAGGCGAGACAATGGAAGATGGTGGAAGCCTTTGTCTGAAACGCTGATAGCGGTATCGTATTTTACATGTTGCAATACTGTTAGCATTTATGTTTTTTACTATTTTTTGCTGTTTTATTATTCTTCGGCTAAGAGATACATTTTTTTATCAATAAAATCATGAAACTACTGGAAATATAAATATATATGCTAGCTCACGTAGCTGCGACCCCAATACATTGTACGCTATCGGACACTATTTCGCATGATGCAATACTGTGAGTTATACTGTACGTACGTATATCTAAATTTATATTTTTTACTATTTTTTACTGTTTTATTATTCGTAGGCTGGGAAATAAATTTTTTTTATCAATTAGATAATGAAATATGTTTTTTTCAATAAAAAAATTAAAATACTGAGAATTTTTATTTTTTTAATATTTTAATATTTTTGCATATACCCAAAAAATAAAATAATAATTTGCCAAAAAAAAAACCGTGGTACAGTGAAAACGCGAACCAAGAAGCGCGATCCTGCGGGGGATCACTGTATATATATATATAAATATATATATATATATATATATATATATATATATATATATATATATATATATATATATATATATATATATATATATATATATATATATATATATATATATATATATATATACACACACTGTTCCCCCCCTTATTGCAGTAGTTCGGTTCCGGGACCCGGCACGAACCAGGAAAACCGTGGAGTAGGATCAGCCTATATGTACATAGATATTTTAATTTATTTTTACGCTTACACTGTATAAACCCTCCCTGTGCTGTTAACAAACCACCCTTTACTTCATAAATAACAGCATGCAGAGTAAATTTATAAGAAAGTGATAGATAAAATTACGATGAATGAAGTGGTAATTACATGACATACTCATGTGCATAGGTATTTTACAATTATTTTTACGTTTACGTACTGTATAAACCCTCCCTGCACTGTTAAAAAAACACCCTTTATATTATAAATAACAGCATGCAACGTAAATTTACACGAAAGTGATAGATAAAATTTCGGTGCATGAAGTGGTAATTACATGACATACTCATGTACATAGGTATTTTACAATTATTTTTACGTTTCCGTACTGTATAAACCCTCCCTGCACTGTATATGCAGTATATATATATATATATATATATATATATATATATATATAATATATATATATATATATATATATATATATATATATATATATATATATATATATACAGTGATCCCCCCTCATCGCGGTAGTTCGGTTCCGGGACCTGGCGCGAGACAGGAAAACCGCGAAGTAGGATCAGCCTTTATGTACATAGATATTTTAATTTATTTTTACGTTTACACTGTATAAACCCTCCCTGTACTGTAAGCAAACCACCCTTTACTTCATAAATAACAGCATGCAACGTAAATTTATAAGAAAGTGATAGATAAAATTACGGTGAATGAAGTGGTAATTACATGACATACTCATGTGCATAGGTATTTTACAATTATTTTTATGTTTACGTACTGTATAAACCCTCCCTGCACTGTTAAAAAAACACCCTTTACATTATAAATGACAGCATGCAATGTAAATTTACATGAAAGTGATAGATAAAATTATGGTGAATGAAGTGGTAATTACATGACATATATATATATATATATATAGATATATATATATATATATATATATATATATATATATATATATATATATATATATATATATATATATATATATATATATATATATATATATATATATATATACAGTGATCCCCCCTTTTCGCGGTCGCTCGGTTCCGGGACCCAGCGCGAGACAGGAAAACCGCGAAGTAGGATCAGCCTATATGTACATAGATATTTTAATTTATTTTTACGTTTACACTATAAACCCTCCCTGTACTGTAAACAAACCACCCTTTACTTCATAAATAACAGCATGCAACATAAATTTATATGAAAGTGATAGATAAAATTACGGTGAATGAAGTGGTAATTACATGACATACTCATGTACATAGATATTTTAATAATAATTTGCCCCCCAAAAAAGCGATACAATGAAAACGCGATCCAACTGGGGATCACTATATATATATATATATATATATATATATATATATATATATATATATATATATATATATATATATATATATATATATATATATATATATATATATATATATATATATATATATATATATATATATATATATATATATTTAATGATGATGATGATCTTTTCTTATCGTAATCCTCTTTGTACTCGTGGAAGAAGTTTAAAAAAAAAAAAAAGGGAAAAAACAAAATTTTTTTTTTTAAGGTGTTCCTACTTCGCGGAAATTCACCTATCGCGGCCGGTCCCAGAACCGAACCCCCGTGATAAACGAGGGATTACTGTGTATATATATATATATATATATATATATATATATATATATATATATATATATATATATATATATATATATATATATATATATATATATATATATATATATATATATATATATGTGTGTGTGTGTGTGCTTGTATGAATCATATTTTACCTCGACCGGAACTCGAACGTAGGACCCATAATCACTGTGCCAAGGCGCTACCAACTACACTACAAAAGGTCTTAAGAGAGAAACCAACCTTACAGCTTAACTGCTATTCTAGGAATGAATGCATTCTATCTATAGCAGTTAATCTTGTTGGTTTCTCTTTTAAGACCTTCTGTGGTGTAGTTGGTAGTGCCTTGGCACAGTAATTATGTGTCCTAGGTTCGAGTCCAGTCTGGTAGAAATATGATTCATGTTTTCACATATAGTAATGTGTTTATTTGCATATATATATATATATATATATATATATATATATATATATATATATATATATATATATATATATATATATATATATATATATATATATATATATATATATATATATATATATATATATATATATATATATATATATATATATATATATATATATATATATATATATATATATATATGAAGACTCAAACTGTACAGAAATGATCATTTATATCACATTTTACCAACAGATGACCCTCCAGCTAATTTAGTTCCTCCTTCAGAAGAAGAAATTTTGCTCCTAGAAGCAAACACTCCAATCCGTTCGTACATTATCACAATCATCGAACCTACGTTGATATTACATGCTGCACAACATGCTCAGATAAATATGAAAACTATATTTAGTGTCAAAAAGAGAAAGGTAATAAAGTTTTAACTTCTAAGAATTTTTTTCCTTATAAAAAATAATTGTTCATTATTATCAGATCACAGCTATGATTTATTTTTTCTATCATTTTTATAAATACTGTATTTTGTTTGTGAATTTTGGCTGTTTATCATCGCATATGTATAGAATTAGCTATGACATTAATTTTATTCGATGTTCCATTTGTAGCGAAATCAAAAGGCTAGCGCAGAGTTGTGCATGGCTCGCGTCTTGCCGGTCCCGAGCGTTCGTGCAAAGCTGTCCCGCTTTGAGATTGAGTGGACAAAACCCATGTATCCCAAACGTCTAGTCTCAGCGGCATGCATGCTGAGGCCCCCCTCTCATACTATGTTGCACAATTGTCACTCTCATTTAACCTTTACGGTAAGTATTTAAAATGTTCAGTCCATGTTTCCTGTATGGCACTTACCAACTACAGTACGGAATTAAGTCTGTCAAAGAGTGACTGCAGGTCTTAATATCTTTGTTAAGTTTCACCCACCCTTTTAGCTTTTGAAGGATGCAGAAACATTACTTTCACTGAACTTTCACATTGAAAGTTCTGACCTTGAATGATTCATCTGAGTTGAGTATCACCTGATATAACTTAGGATTTCAGTCCCAAGAATACCAGCTTATCGTCATGCTGTTAGGAGCATTTCAGAGCTTAAGAAATTTTTTTTTTTCATTTTTGTTCCTTTCTTGGCTGAAAATTATGTATATATTAGTGCGTGTGTGTGTATAGTTTTTCAGGAATATATATATATTCTCTACCTGCCCCATTTGTCTGAGAGTAGTTGTAGAAGATAAAAGAGGAGACATTGAAAAACAAACTTATCCATGCTGGTTTTTATGACTCGTTTTTCTCCAATAGGCACATAATGTATGTGTAAGTCTACAATATAAGAACAACAACATCCCTCTATTACAAAGGTTCTCTCCTTCCCTTTACTGCAAGA
The DNA here is from genome assembly GCA_037179515.1 of Halocaridina rubra. NCBI lineage: Eukaryota > Metazoa > Arthropoda > Malacostraca > Decapoda > Atyidae > Halocaridina > Halocaridina rubra. The sequence continues at coordinate 41,198 of JAXCGZ010009946.1, forward strand.
GCCTCTTATTACCTTTGTACTGGATGTCACCTCATCAACCTCACAATGAATATTTCTTTCAGGCAGGTATGTGCCCATATCTTGATTTTATATCTAATCTGTATTCAGTATATGCATTCTGGTGACAGGGTATGTGTCCACTCCCTGTACAAGTGAATCGCGGCTATTGCACTTATATGTATGGACAGTGTATCAATATACGGGGTTCTTCTTCTTCTTCGTCTACATCTTTTCACACATTTATGTGGGGTCGATGTTTCTGGCCAGTTTTCTCCATTTGTTTCTGTCCCATACCTCATCACCCAACAAACCTTTAGACCTCAGGTCGTCATTGATGCAATCCATCCTCCTATGCTTTGGTCTCCCTCTCCTCCTACCCTGTATATCCATTTCCATCACCCTCCTCCCAACATACTGTTCATCTCTCCAAACGACATGACCATACCATCTTAGTCTACTTTCTTGTATCTTATCTGATATTTCTCTAAATTTTGAGGTACCTCTAATTACCTCGTTTCTGATCTTATTGCTTCTTGTCACCCCACACATCCATCTCAACATCCTCATCTCTGCCACATTCAGTTTTTTCTCTTGTTTCTTCTTTATTGCCCATGTCTCTGCTCCATACATCATTGCAGGTCTCACAACTGTCATATGCACTTTATCCCTCAACTTAATCTCTATTCTCTTGTCACACAGCACCCCAGACACTTTCTTCCAGTTCTTCCATCCTGCTTGTATTGTGGGTTATTTCTGACTCTAGGTCACCATCATCTGCTACTGTTGATCCCAAATACTTGAACTTTTCAACTCTTTTCAACACCTTCCCCTGCGAATTGACCTCCCCATCCTCATCATCTCACAACCTCAAGTACTCTGTCTTCTTCCTGCTGATTTTCAGTCCTCTATCCTCCATCACTCTTTTCCACTCCTCAAGCTTCTCCTCCTCTACCTCTCATCTGTTGCTACACAGTACAATGTCATCTGCAAAGAGCATACACCATGGAGACTGATCTCTAATACCCTGGGTTACTACATCCAAGATCAGATCAAATAGATATGGACTCAAAGCAAACCCTTGATGCAGACCAACATTTACTGAGAGACTTTTCGTCAAGCCCACACTGCTCTTAACATTTGCCTCTGCCCTCTCATACATATCTTGGATGATTCTTACATATTTCTCGGGGACTCCCTTTTCTCTAATACACCTCCACACCTCTTGACGTGGTACTTGATCATATGCCTTTTTCAGGTCAATAAAGACCATATGCAGTCCTTTCTGTTTCTCCCTATGCTTTTCCATCATTTGTCTCAAGGCAAATATGGCATCCACTGTCCCTCTTCCAGGCATGAAACCAAACTGTTCATCCCCAATTGTCGTTACCTCTCTGAGTCTCCTCTACATGATCTTCTCCCATATCTTCACAGTATGACTTAACAACTTTATACCTCTATAGTTTCCACACTCCTGAATGTCTCCCTTCCCTTTCTAGATTGGGATGATTAAGCTTCCTCTCCATTCCTCTGGCATCTTTTCCTGACTAAAGATCTTTTGCATTAAGTCCCACAAGATATCTATGCCTTCTCTCCAAGACTCTTCCATACCTTCACTGGCATCTTATCAGGTCCTGCTGCCTTTCCATTTTTCATTTTCCTTACGGCCCGCTCTACCTCTCTTCTAGCCACTGTTGTTGTAACTGCTTCATTTGGAAGTCCATCTTCAAATACTGCTCTTTGGTTCTCTTCATTTAGTAATCCTTCAAAATAAGTTTCCCATCTGCTTTTTATTTCATCCTCTTCTGCTAGAACTACTCCATAGTTATCCTTTATTTGTCTTACTTGGGTCAAGTCCTTGGATGCAGCATCTCGGGCCTTGGCAATTCGCCATATTTTCTTCTCTCCTTCAGGTGTTTCCAGCTCTTCATAGACTTCATTCAATTTCTCTGCCTTTGCTTTTGCCAATGCTCTCCTTGCCTCCTTCTTTGCCTGCTTGTACTCTTCCTTATCCTGCTCCAGGCCTGATAAATCTGCCTTTTTCTTAGCTTCTTTCTTGTTCTTCACCCATTCTTGCACTTCCTCATTCCACCACCATGACTCTTTATCATTTGGGGGTTTCCTTCCTGATGATTTTCCAAATACCTCCTCACCATCCCTCAAAATCACCTTACTATTCTCTTTCCACCATTCTTGTACATCTTCATGCAACCTTATCGCTTCCAACACTCTTCCCTTAAACATAGCTCTCAGCTCTGCATCTTTCAATCTCCACCACTTTATCTTTGGGTCCATCCTCGGCTTCTTACTTTTCCTACATTTCCTGAGCCTGCAATCAGTTACTACTGGCCTATGTTGCATTGCTACACTCTCCCCATTTATTACTTTACAGTTGCTAATCTCCTTCAGATGGTCTCTCCTACACAACAATAAATCTATCTGGCTCTCCCTTCCACCACTATTGTATGTAATCAATCTGTTTTCCTTTTTCTCAAAGAATGTGTTGACCAATGCCAGATCAGTTGCCACTGCAAAATCAATCACTCTCTCTCCCCCCTCATTTCTCTCGCCCACCCCCCAGCCCCCATGAACTCTACCTATCCCAGCCCTCCCAATTCCCAAGTGTCCATTTAGATCTCCTCCCAAAATTACCCTCTCCCTTATAGGAATTGTTCTAAGCTCCTGGTCCATCTCCTCCCAAAATGCATCCTTTACCTCCGCTGTACAACCAGTTTGTGGGGCATAGGCACATACCACATTGACTACTGTGTCTCCCAGTCCCAGCTTTAAACTCATAATTCTGTCACTCTTTCTATTCACACCAAGTAAGCTTTCCTCCAGGTCTTTGGATAGTATTATTCCTACACCATTCCTCCCTTCCTCATTTGCTCCACTATAGAACAATTTGCAACCCTCACCCAGTTCCCTTGCCTTATTTCCTTTCCACCTGGTCTCCTGCACACACAGCATGCCAATTCTCCTCTCCATCTGGTCCACCAATTCTCGCCCCTTGCCAGTCATCGTCCTCACATTAAGAGTGCCCACCCGCAGCACCACCTCTGACACTCTCCCTCGAGCTTGCCTCTTTAACCCAGCCTGCCCATGACTGGGTAGCCCTTGCTGTCTTTCCGGAGGGGTCAGACGAAGCCCCAACGCGTCGCCTAATAATTTTGCTTGATATCTTTTATATGCAAGTGAGGTTAGATGACTTTCAAGTTAAAAAAATGTTGTAAGGGTAAAAATTTTACAAATCAGTTAATATTCTAAACAACTATTAAATTTTATTTTATATTTTCAGATTCTCTGAATATGGAGTTCAGCTCTCCGCAACTGATGTTATTTTACCGATTGTTAAACTCTTGGCAGGACGCCCAACCGCAACCTGAATGTCTTCACCAAGACACGCTCGTAGAGGATTCACTTTCTGAGAGAAGTATGTCTCCCCAGCCACCTCCAGACTCTGGGACTCTCTTCCTCCTTCTGTCTTTCCTAATTCTCTTGACATATATCTCTAGGTCTTCATTGCTTCAAATATTCTTTCAGCCTGTTCTTTTCCCATTGTGTATCATTCTCTTATTTCTGGCTTGTCCTTAAACTTCTACTTTTTCTTCATCTGAATCTTTCCTTGGTGCCTGGGCCTGTTGAGGGCAGTTTTCTTGCCTGTCCCGGTGTCACACTCATAAAAAAGATAAAAAGGCCTGGTCTTGTTATTTCTGAATATGTTCATTATTATATGGGCAGGCATAACAATATCTGTGATAGTAAACTGCTGCAACTCCTGATTCATGAGGGCTTTGTAATCATTTAATGTCAAGTAAGCTTATAGCCTTTAAATGATAATAATAATAACAGTAGTGTTATTTATTTCAGAATTGCCAGTGATGGCTATGCACATCAACCACTTGGAATCCAAATCTTGTGATACACCATCCCTTCAAGGGTTGATGGGAACAATTGGTGGTGTGACAGTAAGTCTTCATAGACCCCAGGGTGAACTCTTATGCCTAATCCTGTCTGGCCCTGAGGATAAAACGGGGTTAGAAGTGCTACTCCCAGAAACGCTCTCCGTCTCGGATAAACTGGTCAAAGTCGTGTTGCAGTTCCCAAAAAATGACTGTTGTGAGAGCATACCGAGCGTATTAACGGTGGGCATGAAGAAGATGGCTTTCTTATTTGATCCACAGCTTATACAGTGGCTTAAATACTCTCCGAAAAGGATAGACTCTGATGTCCTCACAGAAATGGTGTTTTTAAAAAAAATATGCGAGGTTAGAGGTATAGTTAAGCCCCAGAGAAAGGCATCGGAATCCGAATCTGAGGTCACCAGGGTTGAATCTTCAACTGCCACACTTTCTGAGGCCAAGACAGCAAGCAGAGGCATTTTGTTTTCCACTCAAGAATCTACCATAGTAGAAGCTCCAAAATCATGGAAGGATAACTTTATAGAATGGTATCCCTTTCTCAGCAGACTTCTCATACACATCGACATTGACACGGCCACAATATTTTTGTCGTCCTTTCCCTTAAACATCACCTCCGAGTCCGGACTTGTGAATGCTGTTCATCGCACCTATTTGACAAGGAGTGAAAGAGGGATTCTTGGAGATACTTTGGTTGTTTGCTTTCCCCATTTGGTCCTCCACAATGCTGCTCAGAGACAAAGCCTTCTTCACAACGTTTACGATGTACCTGTGATGTTACCTTCAGATATATGGGCTTCAGGTATGGTTCTACTTTCACAAGGTATTTTTTTATTTTTTTATTTTTATACAAGATGCTATGTTCCACTGAGCATGCATGATGGTTACCATGGTAATAAGAAAACTAAGTTAACTGGGTATCAACGTATCCTGCCTTTATTTGCATATTTTTCGGTTATTTTGTGACAAGAAGAGCATTAGAGAAGGAAGGATTGGCAGCTCTTAGCTCCCCTACACATTATAGTCAGTTATGACACAGGTAGCAGGTATATGGGTGATTACTGTGGCAGAGTGGTACTGATCATAACTTTGAGTCGTCAGGATGAGGCTTCTTGGCCTGCCACTGTCTGAGGTTAGAATGGGCATTCGCTCAGTGTAAAGATCACAACTGCCAAAACCAAACTCCTTCATGAGAAGGCGCCATCCTAGCCCTTAGTAGAAAAGGGAGTCTGTGACGTAAAACCTATCACAGTAATATTAATATGGAATTTTATCTCTGCCGTCATTAGGGATATCTATTTTAGTTGTCTCCTACAACATGCTGAGAATATGAAGGAAAAATGAGGAAAAAACTTTTCTACCACCAAGAATGGGTCAAAGAGTTTTAAAATTTTGGGTGTGGAAAGTATTCCCATACTCTATGTCAAGTGCAGAAATGAGGAATGTTTAAAACCGTACAGTATTCACCAATAGCTTTTATTGTACATTTCAAAATTTCGAGATGTTCACACTGCCTAGTATGTATTGAATTGTAACATTTAGGTAGAAAATTCATATTTTTCTTTAATATTCTTTACTTGGTGGTATTGCATATATAGGCACAAGATTATATTTAGTACTAGATTTATTAATTACTTGATGCTATTATATATATAGTCTCAAGATTACATTAAATTCCGTACTTAGCAATGTACAGTAACCCCTCGCTATATCGCAGTTCACCTATTGCAAACTCAGTGCATCGCGTTTTTTTTTTTTTTTTTTTTTTTTTTTTTTTTTTGGTATATGCGAGAATATTAAAATATTAAAAAATTATAATTTTCAGCATTTTCATTATTTTATTGAATAAAATTTTTTTTCACTATTTTACTGATAAAAAAATATATTTCCCAGCCTAAGAATAATAAAACAGTAAGAAATAGTAAAAAAAACATTAATTTAAACATGTAACTCTGCACCATAGAATACCGGTATTGGCGTTTCAGAAAACGCAAAGGGTCGCACCTACATGAGCTAGCATATATTGAAATTTCCAGTATTTTCATTATTTTATTGATAAAAAAATTTATAACTTAGCCTAAGAATAATAAAACAGTAAAAAATAGTAAAAAACATAAATACTCACAGTATTGCACCATGTAAACTACGATACCGGTATCAGCATTTCGGAAAACGAAAATGCTCGCACCTACCTGAGCTAGTACATATTAAAATTTCCAGTATTTTCATTATTTTATTGATAGATAAAGTATTTCCTAGCCTAAGAACAATAAAACAGTAAAAAATAATAAAGATTATAAATTTAAACATATAACTCACAGTATTGCACCATGTGAAATACTGTACGATAGCGTACACTGTATTGGCGTCTTAGAAAACGCAAAGGCTAGCACCTACGTGAGATAGTTCATGGGATGCTATTGGCTGAAATGGTGGGAGACGACGAATCATATAATTGTTTTTCTGTATGTTCTGTATCATGGGATCTGATTGGCTTTTTGATTGAAGCTTGGTTCTTATATTGTCTCACCTCACCTGTTTATTCTAACTCACATGTGCGCCGTTCGCATTGTGCTTATTAATACGTTGTGCTTGTGATTTTATTTACTCACATATTTCAACCTCTGCAATGCCTCCCATGCGTCCTTCATCTTCTAAGGCTTCTGGTAGTGAGCCTAAGTGGCAAAGGAGGATGTTAAACATAACAGATAAGGTAAAACTGTTAGATATGGTGAAAGAAGGAAGAAGGTTTTCGGGAGGCCACCATTTTGGCCTCAATGAATCTACTGTTCGCTACATCAAAAAGGACGAGGCAAATATCAGGAAAACAGCGACTTTTTCATTTAGTAACACAGCGAACAGAGTCGTAGCACCCTGCAATAAGATAACAGTGTGAATGGAATCTGCTTTTGCCCTGTGGATTGCTGATTGCAGAAAGAAGAACATCAGCATAGACACCAATATCATACAAACAAAGGCAAAAAAGCTGTATGATATATTCGCTGCAAACAAAGCCGACGACAACAGTGGCAACCGTAGAGAGGAGGAGACAGAAGAAAATATCGACAACCCACAACCAGGACCCTCCAGTGATTCTCCACCGAGGAAACAATCTTTCGAGGCAAGCTAGGGATGGCTCGCCAAATTTCAAAAACGCTATGGCCTAAAGAGTGTTTTGGTTTATGGCAAAGCTGCCTCTGCAGATACAGCTGCAGCTGAAGATTATGCAAACAACGATTTTAAGAAAATTATCGCTGAAGGGGAATATGCTCCTGAGCATGTGTTTAACATGGATGAGACTGGGTTATTTTGGAAGAGAATGCCATCTCGAACTTTTCTCTTCAAGGAAGAAGCTAAAGCCCCGGGATTTAAAGCGCACAAAGACCGCGTTACCATCATCATGTGTGGGAATGCTGCGGGCTTCATGTTAAAGCTCGGGCTTATCTGCAAGCCAAAGGACCCTAGGGCTTTGAAGAATAAGAGTAAGAATCTGCTGCCATTGTATTGGATGCATAACCCTAAGGCCTGGATCACGAAAAGCCTTACATCGGACTGGTTTCACCAATGCTTTATCCCTCAGGTCAAAATTTATCATGCGGAAAAGGGCCTTGAAATTAAAGTCCATCTTTTGATGGATAATGCTGGTGGCCACGCAACTAATCTCGAATATGACGGTGTTCAAGTAGAGTTCTTGCCACCGAATACGATATCACTGATTCAGCCTATGGATCAAGGCGTTATTCGTGCATTCAAGGCCCTCTACACACGAAATGCCCTAGCGAACTTGGTTGAATCCATGGATTCGAACAAAAAATTTTCAATGAGGACTTACTGGTGTAATTACACGATTGCTACATGCCTTCAAAATATTCAGAATGCAATCAGTTAGATGAAGCCGGGCACAATCAATGCCAGCTGGTAGAAATTGTGGCCCGAAGTCATATACGACTACAAGGGATTCGCTCCTGACGAAGTCCATAACTCAGCAGTTGCGAAAGCTGTGAAGTTGGCTGCATTGCAAGGAGGAGAAGGCTTTAAAGATATAACTCACGAAGACGTGAATGAACTGATCGACTGCCATTCGCAGCCTTTGACTGATGAAGACTTGGAGGAAATGACGAAATCAGCAAGTGAAGAAGAGGAAGAACAACCAGAGGAAACGCACGAAGAAATCGAAGAACCTGGCCTTACAATCGAACGTCTGGCAGCCATGTATGAATATGCGAAAGCAGTCCAACAACTCTCGCAAGAACATGACAATAATATGGTTCGTTCGGTGACCTTCTGCAATCTTCTCGACGATTCCATGATTCCTTGCAAGACTATCTTCCAACAAAAGAAGAAACAGCGACAGCAACTCCCCATTACCATGTTCTTCTCTCGCAAAAAGCAGCCGTAAAGCTGTCATTGGCTGCGGAATAATTTCCTCTGGAGTCTGTACACGTCATCACTACCTCATTCACGATAAGTTTACCTATCACGTTCATATAAATTTACACTTGCATGCTGTTATTTATAAAGTAGAAGGTGGTTTTTTAACAGTGCATGGAGGGTTTATACAGTAAAGGTAAAAATTAATGTAAAATAGCTATGTATATGAGTATGTCACGTCATCATCACCTCATTCACAGTAAGTTTACCTATCACTTTCATATAAATTTACGCTTGCACGCTGTTGTTAATAAAGTAAAGGGTGGATTTTTAACAGTGCAGGGATGGTTTATACAGTAAAGGTAAAAATAAATGTAAAATACCTATGTATATAGGGTGATCCTACTTCGCAGAAATTCACCTATTGCGGCTGGTCCCGGAACCGAACCCCCACGATAAACGAGGGGTTACTGTAGTCATTTTTTTCATGATGCTGTATCCTATCAAAGCCAACAAAGTAGTCTAATCTAAGCAAAAATAGTGATGCCCCCAAAGGGGACTTCATCATTTAATAATTCTTTTAATATTCTATACTTAGAGCAGTTACATAAGTAGTCACAAGAATAAATTATGAACTGTCCATTATGTAATTATTTTCATTTATATCCCTTATCCCCGTAATGCCAAAATAGACAGTTGTAGCTAAGAAAGAAAAGGAGGCGCCAGGGCTTCATATAGTTATATTTCTGTGTAAAGGAATGCTATACACCACAGAAATTAAAAACAATATAACATATATAGTTTGTAATTTTAATTTTTTATTTTGCAGCCATATGGGACTAATTGTCGTACTTTTATCCACTACAGGTCGTGATAAACTACCCTGGTCATTAAATTTAGGATGCTTCAGTGTTTATAGCTTGCACGGAACAGGACAACATGTCAAGTTACAAGTTCTGAAACCCGTGACAACAACAGCCACACTAGCTATCACCACAAAATATCAGGTTAATATAAAACTTTTCATAATCACTGTAGTATTCTTTTTGTATAATGTTGTAAAATCATTACTTTTTTCTATGTAACGCTATATTCCGCTGAAGCCAAGATGTTGGTCTCTACTTAAACAAAAAACTAAGCTGCAGAGCCTTGTTATACACTCTCCATTATCACTGCCTCTGTATACTATTCAACGACTAGAAAATTTCATGTTCGAAAGGGATTGCCAGCCTTTTGTGACATGGAGAAATACAAATGTGGAATTTTTTCCCCAATTCATGGGATCACTCTTGCTTTTTACCAGTTATTCTTGTTCTTAATTTTTATTCCATCTTGTTTATATTAAGTTTTTTATTAGTGTGAGCATTTTAGTTCTAGCACTGGCATCTTTGCATTACAATAAAAGGAAATAAATGTAGATCTAATAAAAGTATAAATTAAGGTCTCCAGAATTTTTAAGTAATGAAATTTACTTGACTTACACTTCTTTAAGCAGTTTTCCTCTAAAGTTGGATCCTATCTCTACCTAATGAAGGGTAAAGCTTTTTCATATTTTCATTGCTTATCTGTCTGTCTTTGTACGATCTGTACTCTTCTATTGTCCATACACTTTTGATATCCCAGAACCTTAGCCATTATTTTTTACTTGTTTTCTTTATCAGGGCCCCATACTAAACCAACTAGGACTAGTGATTCACACTGACATGTCCCCTCTTGATTTCTGCGGGAGCCGGCAGCAAGTTGTGGGCCACGTGACCATCCTGGAAAATATCTTGAATTTAGTGTCCCTTTTCGTGAAGGCACCAACAGAGTCTGTAAGTCCAGTACTCTGAAAAAATTTATGAAGTGTATTAGTCTAGCTGTTATTTTTTTTTTCTATTGATCAGTGATAGAGATTGAGTTTTGGCATTATTATTTTTGTAACTTATATAATATTTAAGGGTAACCATTACTTCAGAGAGTTATAGGTTATTGAAATTCAACCAAATATGTCTCTAAATTTAATTCTAGTCTGTCTTACCACCCAGAGGAGTGAATTTCCAGTCCCCTTGCTCTTCCTCATTTAGTAGACCCTTATGATGGGGGAAACACAGAGGAGGTATTCTAGCCCCCCTCCATAGTTATAGTAGTTAACATTAAATACGTTCTTTTCCCATCCTCATACAGCTAGATTCCACTTCTTCGACACCCGCCCCAATACCTTTGGAAGCATCGTCAGAGCCCACGACGCAGCCTCCTCCTCTTCAAACAACTCCCTTGCCGCAATCGCAGCCTCAGCCTCAGTCGTCCCAGCAAGCTAATCCGAAGCAAATGAATCAGAATCACTCGGATCCAAACACTTTGCTTGTGACGGAAGTCGAAGAAGTTGAAGAGGATAAAGGTAACTTTATATTTTATTTCAAGTACGATTCCAACTTCTGCTAACACTTGCATGTTTAGCTACTACTGTAACAAAAGAAAACTTGAGTTAGCAGGGCTCAATTAAAGGTCTCTAATGAAAGGCAGAGGCAAAGGACAGTGATAGCACTAGAGCCCGACTATATACTTTCAATCACGTGGACCCAGTGATCTCCAGATAGTGGCTGAATTATAGTAGAACTATAGGAAATCACCTACCACCATTTACCTCCCCACAGTAATGACAAGGTAAGGTGAAAGCTAATCCAACCCTGGGCCAGGATTGAACCTTGGACCAGTACATTACCAGCCCCAGTCGCTACTGCTGCTCGGCAAGTTGCACCCTGCTTATCCTCACCACAACCATAATTTGATATGCAGTGTGAAAAGAATTCGAGGAAAGAAGGGATTACTACCCTTCCACTCTCATGTCCCATCAGTCACCTTCTACAACATGCTGGGCATGCAAAGGTGGTATCTCTCTCTGCCACCACATAATGATGGTGGATACTAAAGGGGATAAGGCTGCTGGTTAGGGTGAGAGAATTCCACCAATATTTTATTACTTCTAATCTTGATTCTCTTTTTCTTCACTGGAAAGTTTCATTCCATTCTATTTCCTATCATTACTACTGCCATCGCTGCTCTGATGAGTTGGCAGGTTTCCCTCCCCGCTGCCAAAGCTATGAAACACATGCCAAGTGGCCTCATCTCACAGGTACTGTGTGGAGATTTGTGGCTCAGAGATTGGCTGGTGCAGTGACAGCTTATTCCTTTCCACTTCCAGACTCTGGAACTCTCTTCCTTCTTCAGTCATTCATAACTCTTATGACATATCTTCCTTCAAAATGCTGATCTGTCGTCATCTTAGTGCCTAATCCTACCATTACTAGGTCATCATTACTTCAACTATTCTTTCAGCCCATCCTTTCCCAAAACCTTATTGTTCTCTTACTTCCACCTTGTCCTTGATCTTCTACATTTTCTTCGTCTCAGTGTTTTCTCGGTGCTGGGGCACAATGAGGGCACTTTTCTTGCATGTCCCAGTGTCCCATTCATATATGAAAAAAATTGTTTTTTTAAGAGGAAATTACATGGGGCATTCTTGATCGTCTGTACAATTGTAACCAAGTTATGGAAATTATCAGGGCTTCATCACACCCTGCTTATCCCACCTCTGCCATCATATTGTCCTATGACATCTGATATAGACACCTATAGCCGCTAGAGGGCAGAGTGCGCACTCAGAAACCCGCGCCACAGGACGGCATAAAGAGCCGTGTCATTTTAGTCTAAAGTCAGTACTTGCCGGGGGCAGAACTTACGTCCATAGTTAGCAACCTCCCCCTCAGGGGGTGGGAATAGTGAGTGACAGGAACTATAGAAATGGGAACTGTGAGGAACAAGTTACTTCAAGTTATCTCTAAATAAATTACTGTTAATTGAACGATGCATCTCCATTACCGACCTCGCTACCTATAAATCACGTATAGTGTAAGAAAAACACTATACGACAATATATATCAGCATGTAAAGAAGTTGAGGTGAGACAGATTGCTACCTTTCTGTCCCTCTTAGTCACTTATTACGATAATAATGACATACTAGATTAGAATTTTGTCTCACCCATTACCCTATGCCCTGCATGACACGAATGGTAACTAAAAGGAATTGTCCTGCTTTTGCAGAAGAAAGAAGTATCATTCATATACCACACTGGTTCTAAAATGTGATGACAAGGTACTTGATTCATTTTCAGTCCAAATTGTAAATGAAGCTGAGGTACAGCCCACCTCTGGCCCAGTAGTTACCGTGTGGGTGCAGTGGACAGTTGCCAGAGTCTCTGCTTCACTTTATGCCATTGAAGGTGGGGAGAACAGGAAGCTGCGTGCCGAATTAGAAGACCTGACTACAGCGCTCGATCTTCATCAAGTGTATTCCAAGGTGAAGGTGAAAGTCACTGCTGTTAGCATTCTGCACTTTATCAAAAGGTGGGTTTATCAAAAGTTGATATTTGATTAGGAAAGTCCTTCTAATAATGCTCACTTAACCAGCTCCACATTTAGTTGCCTCTCCCCATTTGTGATATAACCAAGTCTATGTTGGCAATCTTCTCTTTTTCACGAATTCATTCTAGACTGTACATTTATGAAAATTAGATACGTAGCTTAGCAGGTTTCTACCATACAGTACCATTTTTATTTTAATTGAAAGCCATATCCCATCAAGCTTCTTGGGTTGGCTGCAACTGTATCATTAGAACGGAGTTACAGGGCTTCAGAATATCCTATTCTACTATGCCATTTTTGTGTGGGGACATGAAAATCATGAGGAAGAGAGTTTGGCAGCCCTTCCTTCCATATATTTTTTCAGTTGGCTTTTTCTGCATTCAGGAAACAGTGATGTAGAAGTCTTTCTCACCCAGCACTAGCCATACTAACGTAAGCAATATCATCATGGGCTTTACATATTGGTCATATTGTTTGTTGAGTCTTGTAGATTATTTTGCCTAGATACTTTGCTTTATGAATACTTTGGTACAGGAAAAATACCTTCCCTGTCCATGTTCAATCTTCTCAGTGGACATATGACTCAGGGCTTAGATGGGTAGGAAAAAGAGTTTTGTTTCTATATTCCCAGCTTGTTATAATAACCAAATAAATGAAATATAAAGTATGGGTCGAATTGTTATTTCTAGTAGAAAGAGAAGGGATAAGTAGGAAGGAAAAGTTATTCATTCTCTTTTTTTTCTTTTTAAAGTTGTGGCCACCATACCAGGGTCAGTGAGATATAATGTAAAAGAAGAAGAAGAAAAATTGTTGAGAGAAGTGAGATGCTAGCCCAGAATAAAGGGAATTGTCAATGGGGTTTACTCGCTGATCGCACCTTTTTGAGTGTTTTCTCTTGACTCTTTACGTTAAGTTTAGTACTCTGATTATGTGTGACTTAGTTCATTCTCTCTTTCCATCTTATTCTTTTGTTTCTTTTCGCCTCTTGGAGTTTAGGAACAAGAATGCCTCCTCCGTGTCCCCTTACATCTTGTCAGTCTGCTAAATGGGGCAGAGTGAGGTAACTAGGAATTCCTATTTAGTGTTTCTCTCCTGATAAGAATCGAGCCAGACTAGGTACTGGTTGGAGAACTCCAGCCAGAACCCTTGTTATTGTATGTGTTTCCAATAAATGTCTGTGTATAAGAATTTTTTTTTATTATTTTGTAAGTAGTGTAATGAGTGATAGTTATTTATCTTTACCATATATGAATTTGCAAATACCCCCTGTATTTTATATATATATATATATATATATATATATATATATATATATATATATATATATATATATATATATATATATATATATATATATATATATATAATATATATATATATACACAGTGATCCTTCGCTCTATCGCGTTTCTTGCCTCGCGAAATCACTGTACCGTGATTTTTTTTTTGGGGGGGGTATATGCAAAAATATGAACATATTAAAAAAATAAAACTTTTCAGTATTTTCATTTTTTTTATTGAAAAAAACAAAATTTCATTATTTAATTGATAAAAAAAAATTATTTCCAAGCCTACGAATAATAAAACTGTAAAAAATAGTAAAAAAACATAAATTTAGATATATAAGTCACAGTATTGCATCATGTGAAATAGTGTCCGATAATGTATTTGGGGTTGCACCTACGTGAGCTAGCATATATATTAAAATTTCCAGTAGTTTCATGATTTTATTGATAAAAAAACATATTTCTTAGCCTAAGAATAATAATACAGTAAAAAATAGTAAAAAACATAAATACTAACAGTATTGCACCATGTAAAATACGATACCGCTATCAGCGTTTCGGAAAACGAAAAGGGTCGAACCTACGTGAGATAGTACATATTGAAATTTTCATTATTTTATTGATAAAACAAGTATTTCCTAGCCTAAGAGTTATAAAGCAGTAAAAAATAGTAAAAAACATAAATTTAGATATATAACTCACAGTATTGCATCATGTGAAATAGTGTCCGATAGCGTACAATGTATTGGGGTCGCACCTATGTGAGCTAGCATATATATTAAAATTTCCAGTAGTTTCATGATTTTATTGATAAAAAAACGTATTTCTTAGCTTAAGAATAATAAAACAGTAAAAAATAGTAAAAAACATAAATACTAACAGTATTGCACCATGTAAAATACGATACCGCTATCAGCGTTTCGGACAGAGGCTTGCACCATCTTCCATTATCTCGCCTCACTCGTTCAGTCTAACTCAACTGTGCGCCGTTCACGTTGTGCTTATTAATACGTTGTGCTTGTGATTTATTTTCTTCACTTTTTTCAACCTCTGCAATGCCTCCCAAGCATTCTTCATCTTCTAAGGCTTCTGGTAGTGAGCCTAAGCGGCAAAGGAAGATGTTAACCATAACAGATAAAGTGAAACTTACATATGCTGAAAGAAGGAAAAAGGTTTACGGATGTCGGCCGCTATTTTGGCCTCAATGAATAACAGCCGTAAAGCTGTTATTGGCTGTAGAATAATTTCCTATAGAGTCTACAAACCATTACCACCTCATTCACGGTAGGTTTACCTATCACGTACATATAAATTTACGTTGCATGCTCTTATTTATGAAGTAAAGGGTGGTTTGTTAACAGTACAGGGAGCGTTTATACAGTTTATACAGTGTAAACGTAAAAATAAATTAAAATATCTATGTACATATAGGGTGATCCTACTCCGCGATTTTCCTGTCTTGCGCCGGGTCCCGGAACCGAACCTTCGCAATAGTTGAAGGAACACTGTATATATATATATATATATATATATATATATATATATATATATATATATATATATATATATATATATATATATACACAGTAATCCCTCGTTTAGCGCAGGAGTTCGGTTCCAGGACCACCCACGAAGTAGGAGCACCATATTAAAAAAAAATTTTTTTTTTTTTTTTTAAATAATTGTGACACCAGGATGGGCCAAAAAATAATGAAATAAAACAACCTTTATCAGGCCTGGGCATGAAGAATACATAAATTAAAGAGAAACAGATAGAGAGTGTAGTGACCTGTCAGATGTGAAGGGATTATAAAAGATGTGTAATGAATATCCAATTCTCTACTGGGTTTTAATATACCTCTGCATTACTTTCATGATGTCTATTCCAAAAATTCTCCTTAGATCTTATTATTATTACTATTTTTATTATTATTAGTAGTAGTATTAATATTATTATTATTGGAGACAATAATATTCCTTTGATGGTAATTGTAGAGATAGATTATTATTATTATTATTATTATTATTATTATTATTATTATTATTATTACGAAATTGTCATTAAACCATTATTTTAGCAAGAAATAATGTAGTTTTGGTTGAATGAACAAGAGTTAATTAAAGATTCTCTCTCTCTCCTCTCCTCTCTCTCTCTCCTCTCTCTCTCTCTCTCTCTCTCTCTCTCTCTCTCTCTCTCTCTCTCTCTCTCTCTCTCTCTCTCTCTCTCTCTCTCTCTCTCTCTCTCTCTCTCTCTCTCTCTCTCTGTCAAACAGCAAACTTTCGATATACAGTAACCCCTCGTTTATCGCGGGGATTCGGTTCCGGGACCGGCCGCGATAGGTGAATTTCCACAAGGAGGAACACCTAAATTTATTATTATTTTTTTTTTAAAGATGATTATGCCACCAGGACGGGCCAAAAATGATGAAATAAAACAGCCTTTATCAGGCTGTAAAAGGTAACAAATATGGAGAGTGTAATGACCTGTCAGATGTGAAGGGATTATAAAAGATGTGTAATGAATATCCAGTTCTCTGCTGGGTGTTAATATACCTCTGCATTACTTTCATGATGTCTATTCCAAAAATTCTCCTTAGATATTATTATTATTATTATTATTATTATTATTGGCAACAATAATTTTCCTTTGATGATGATTGTGGAGATTATTATTATTATTATTATTATTATTATTATTATTATTATTATTATTATTACGAATTTGTTATTAAACTATTATTTTTACAATAAATAATGTGATTACCTGATTGTGTTTACGGGAAAAAGCCCAAAGCTCGTATCTTCCCGTCTCCTCATCGGTTCCATTTTATACTTAGTGATACTTATCATACCTGTCCTTAAAACTATGGATTGAGATAGCATTAACTACCTCCTCGCTTAGCGAATTCCAATTATCAACTACTCTTACACTGAAAAAGAATTTCCTTACATCCTGCAAAGAAGTTTTCTTAC
This sequence comes from Halocaridina rubra, assembly GCA_037179515.1. Classification (NCBI taxonomy): domain Eukaryota; kingdom Metazoa; phylum Arthropoda; class Malacostraca; order Decapoda; family Atyidae; genus Halocaridina; species Halocaridina rubra. The sequence continues at coordinate 58,150 of JAXCGZ010009946.1, forward strand.
GAAGCTTCAAACTATGACCTCTAGTTCTAGAGCCAGCCATATCAAAATATCGATCCCTATCCACTCTATCATAACAATGAAGGAATTTAAAGACTGTCACCATATCCCCCCTCAATCTTCTAGCTTCGAGTGATGGTAAGTCTAATTCCCTCAGCCTCTCATCATAACTGAGATTGCGTATTTCTGGCACCAGTTTCGTGGCATGTCTTTGAACTTTTTCAAGCTTAGCTATGTGCTTTTTCAAGTGCGGATTCCAAAAGGGGGCTGCATATTCGAGTTTTGGCCTCACATAGGTTACATAAATATTTCTGAACATTTCCTTGTCCATGTGCCTGAAGGCTACCCTTACATTTGATAAGAATGCATATGCTGCCCTTACTATGCCATTTATATGTATTTCTGGAGACAAATCTGCCAGTATGTTTACTCCTAGATCTCTCTCATTTTCTGTCTCTTGAAGTTGTACTCCAGCCACCGAGTAGTCAAGCTTGGGCCTTCTTGCACTTGTACCCATTCTCATTACCTTACATTTTGAAGTATTGAATTTCATTAGCCACTTTTCTGATCACTCATGCAGATTATTTAGATCCTCCTGAAGTTCTCTACCATTGTTCTCGTTTTTACTTTCTTCACAATCTTTGCATCATCTGCAAACATATTCATGAATGAATTTACAGACTCTGGTAGGTCATTTACATATACAAGGAATAAAAGTGGCCCTAAAACTGAACCCTGTGGAACTCCACTACTAACTCTTCTCCATTCAGACACTGAGTGTCTTACTCTAACCCTCTGTTCCCTTCCTTCTAAGTAAGTTTTTATCCATTCCAAAGCATTTCCACCTATTCTAGCCATTGATTGCAGCTTCCTAATAAGTCTCCCATGTGGAACAGTGTCAAACGCTTTCTGGAAGTCTAGGAATATGCAATCTGCCCAGCCCTCTCTTTCCTGTAAGATTTGGCTTACCTCATCATAAAATTCTAATAAGTTTGTTACTGTTGATCTTCCTTCTCTGAAGCCATGTTGCCTCACTGACAAAAAGTTGAAGGATTCCAAGTGAAGAGAGATATGTTTCCTTAGTAGTTTCTCCATAAGTTTGCAAACTATGCTGGTCAAGGAAACTGGTCTATAGTTCAGAGCCGTATCTCTCCTTCCCTTTTTGAAGATAGGTATCACATTTGCTTGTTTCCAGCATTTTGGAATCTCCCCCGACTCCAGTGACTCCTTAAATATGATACTTAGTGCCACTGATATTGTGTTTGCGTATTTTTTAAGCACATGAGGGGATATGTCATCAGGACCTGTAGCTTTATGAACATCTAAATCCATCAGCGCTTTGCATACCTCTGTGGCTGTAAGGTTGATGTTCTCTAATACCGGCCCTTGAGCTTCTATCACTGCAATCTGAGGGGGTGGGGTATTTTCTACTGTAAATACTGACTGAAACTCCTTGTTCAATTCTTTGCAGATCTCTTCGTCCATCTCAGTGAAGCTTCCATCCGCTCTCTTTAGCCTTAAAACCTGTTCTTTTACCTTCAGTTTTCCTCTGATAAAGCTGTGGAAAAGCTTGGGATTTTCTTTAGCCTTCCTGGTGATGTCCCTCTCATAATCTCTCTCTGCCTCTCTCCTTTTACTTAGGTAGTCATTTCTTGCTCTTTTGTAGGTTTGCCAGGCATTTATGTTTTTTCTCCTCCTATACCTTTTCCAGCATTTGTCTCTCCACTCCTTAGCTCTTTTACACCCATTATCGAACCATTTCTCTCTGGCATGAATTACACCTACTTTGGTGACAGGTATGCAGCAATCTACTATCTTCCCATATTTCTCACAAAAGATGTCATACATTTCTTGTACAGATTTGTTGTAAAATAAGGTTCTCCAGTCAATAACTGCAAAAAGCTCATTCATTTTGATGTAATTTCCTTTCGGATAGTTCCTCCTCATGTCCTCAGTGCCTCTACTCTCAGGAAGAATGTCTTCAGTGATATACTCCATCAACAACACACAGTGGTCACTCTTTCCAATTGGTGGTTCATACTCAATTTTGAATGAACAAGAGTTAATTAAAGATTCTCTCTCTCTCTCTCTCTCTCTCTCTCTCTCTCTCTCTCTCTCTCTCTCTCTCTCTCTCTCTCTCTCTCTCTCTCTCTCTCTCTCTCTCTCTCTCTCTCTCTCCATTTTATTCTACCCAACCCCCCACACTCTCTTTGTCCCAGCCAACTAGGGAGGGGCACTGTACACAGTTATTAAAGTAAATAAACCAACAGATGTACAAACAATGATGAGCCCAAAATAATAATAATAATAATAATAATAATAATAATCTCACAATCATCATCAAAGGAAAATTATTGTAGTCAATAATAATAATAATAATAATAATTATAATAATAATAATAATAATAATAATAATAATAATAATAAGATCTAAGGAGAATTATTGGAACAGACATCATGAAAGTAATGCAGAGGTATATTAAAATCCAGCATAGAGCTGGATATTCATTACACATCTTTTATAATCCCTTCACATCTGACAGGTCATTACACTCTTCATCTCTGTTTCTCTTTACAGCCTGATAAAGCCTGTTTTATTTTATAATTTTTTTGGCCCGTCCTAGTGTCACAACAATCTTTTATTTTTTTGTTTATTTTTTTTATTTATTTAATTTTTTTTAATCCGCGATGCACTGAATTTGCGATAGGTGAACCGTGAACTAGCGAGGGATTACTGTAATATCGTCAGGTAAAT
>JAXCGZ010009947.1:0-7500 GCA_037179515.1 Halocaridina rubra
ATGGAAATATTGGAAGAAAATGAGTAAAGAGATGAAATATTAGAAGGAAGAAAATGAGGTGTAAATGAAATAAACGATTAAAAGAGGAGGAGGAGGAATAATAAGAGGGAAATAGAAGCAAAACGAAAGATGAATATGGAGGAAGAAAAAGATGCGAGAGTAAGAGGAGTATGAGGAAATGTAGAGATTTTAATCATTCGAGATGGAGGAAGAGGAAAAGGAAGAATAAGAGGAGCAGCTGAACAGAAAACATGTATATGACTTAAGGAGGAAGAGCAAGAGGAAGAAGAGCAACAAAAGCTATTATTAAAATCAGGAAGAGTGGAAGATATGAGAATCTTCAGGGTGTCCACAAAGTCTGGGTACATAGGAAATTTCACTATGCAGACCTATTCAATCGAGTTCACCTGAATTTTGTAAAGCGCCTCAAATGATGCATTGAAAATGATGGAAATCATATTGAAAATATTATTGATTAACATTAGATTTAAATAAAATTGTTTTGTTTTAAAAGTATGTGTTAATCTCCTGTGTAACCCAGACTTCGTCTGGGTTACACAGGAGATTAACACATACTTTTAAAACAAAACAATTTTATTTAAATCTAATGTTAATCAATAATATTTTCAATATGATTTCCATCATTTTCAATGCATCATTTGAGGCGCTTTACAAAATTCAGGTGAACTCGATTGAATAGGTCTGCATAGTGAAATTTCCTATGTACCCAGACTTTGTGGACACCCTATATAATAAGAAGCATGAGAGGGGAGGTGGAGGAAGAAACAGAAGAGGTGGTGTGAAAATGGGGGGGGGGGGATTACGATGAGCAGGAAGAGCAGGAGGAAAAAAAAATGGCGAAGTTAAAAGGGGAAAAAGTTAAAAAATAATATATGCTATTTTGAGAAAAGTACGAAATATTTTATATGAGTTCCATAGGAAAAAAAAAAACTTGGAAAGGAAAGTTAGAAAACTTTTTGTTTATATGCTTAGAAAAATTATGGAAAAAAAGTTATATCAATAGTTAAAAAATAATTTTTATTTCGAAAATTCCTTAAAAATGCTTTAATGCCCATCTTATCAAAAAATTATATATATATATATATATATATATATATATATATATATATATATATATATATATATATATATATATATATATATATATTATTTTTGGGGAAGTGCTCCTGTAATAATATTTCTTTTTCGCAATAAAAGCACAGTAAGGAATACTGTGTGTGTGTGTGTGTTAGAGAGAGAGAGAGAGAGAGAGAGAGAGAGAGAGGGAGAGAGAGAGAGAGAGAGAGAGAGAGAGAGAGAGAGAGAGAGAGAGAGAGAGAGAGAGAGAATTGTTCATTATTATTATCATCATCATCATTACTGTTGTTGTTATTCTAATTATTATTATTATTATTATTATTATTATTTATACTTTACACCCCAAAACTCTTAGCATATCGCAAAAACAAACTTAAAGATTCCAGAGAACAGGGAGATCCAATACCACGTTCACTGAGTAGCCGCAAGACTGAAAGAGATTGACAGACGAGACGTCATAACATCCTGAGACCCAAGTATTGTTATGAAAAAAAAAAATAATAATTCTACTAATTTATTTGAACGTCATATGTAAAATGATAATAATAATAATTATCATTATTAATTCGGGCATGCCACACGTGATATTATTATTATAATTATTATTATTATTATTACTATTATTATTATTATTATTATTATATACCTTTTTCGTCGATATTGAACCAAGGAACTCTAGACTAGAACCCCAAAGCTTAGTCCACTGTACCAAAGGTGTTGCTAAAAGACAGGTAACTGGAACATCTACTGACGTCACACAGCAGGGGAGACGCCACTGCGACCATTAATCTCCTTTCTGACCCCCCTCCCAACCCACCAGTGGTCAGCATACATATTTAATAATGCACATTCAAATGTTTTCAGTGGCCTACACTGTGGTTCTAGTCTAGCGATCCCATCTTCGATTCTCTGACAATAAATATAAATATTTATAATTGTGTTGTAGCATGGCATTTATTCTATCATCTAACACTTGGGTGTTGAGGAGGAGAATTATATGTGTACACTGACCACTGGTGGGTTGGGGAAGGGGGTAAAACGGATATTAATGGTCGCAGTGGCGTGCCTACATCTGTGTAACACCAGTGGAAGTTCCAATTCCCTCTCTTTTAACAATCTGGGGGTAAAACTGAGATTAATGGTCTCAGTGGCGTCCCTGCATCTGTGTAACATCAGTGGAAGCTCCAATTCCCTCTCTTTTAACAATCTGGGGGTAAAACGGAGATTAATGGTTGCAGTGGCGTCCCTACATCTGTGTAACATCAGTGGAAGTTCCAATTCCCTCTCTTTTAACAATCTCTGTGGCACAGTGGACTACGCTGTGGGGTTCTAGTTTAGAGTTCCCAGGTTCAATTACAGACATTAAAAGGGATCAATTACAGACATAAAAAGGGAGAACATTTGAAAAAACTTCAAAATGTGTTAGTGTATTGCATTTATTTTATCATATAAAATTAAATGTTAAGCAGGAAAATTAAATGTGTATATTGACCATTGGTGGGTTGGGGAGGGGGGATAAAAGAAATTAATAGTCGCAGTGGTGTCCCTCTGCCTAACTGACATCAGTAATGTTCCAGTTCCTCTCTTTTAAGAACCTCTGTGGTACCATAGACTAAGTTGCGGGGTTCTAGTCTAGAGTTTCCAGGTTCGATTCCCAAAATAAGGTATATTATTTGAAGACATCTAAAAGTGCATTATAGCATTGCATATGATCTATTATCATTATTATTATTATTATCATTATCAATCCCTGGCGGAGGGGAGAAAAAACTGTGTACTAATATTCCCTGTGTCACAGGCAGTGAGGGACCGAAAAACAGATAATCCATTCTTCTCCCATGATCTTTCATTGACTCATGCAAGTTGACAGAAGGGATGAGGATGTGGAGGAGTATGATAAAGTTCCGTTTCACCCTTTTTTCAACTGAGGTCACCCCACCCCATCTATTTCAGAGGGATACACCTTCGAGCAGAGAAAAATATTATTATTATTATTATTATTACAAGTATTTTTATTATTATTATTATTATATAGTAGTGGTGGTGGTGGTGGTGGTAGTAGTAGCAGTACTAGCAGTAGTAGTGACGTTCTTCTTATACCAGCATCCAGAGGTGAAAATAATCAAGCCCCGCCCACTGGAAAAGGCACCCATAATCTGTCCACGCCCCTAGCACAAGGTCAACGTGGGACAGACAGTTAATAACACTGATACACAAACATGGGATGGATTGACAGCCAATGGAGAGGAATTGAGTGTAGTTTTATTATTATTATTATTATTTTCAAGAAGGACCATGCGGTTCCACTCTTCTAACATCAAAACTTGTAGGAGGCGTTTTTAAACTACTCCCCACATAGAACGGCATACTCACTGAGCCTGCCAAGTTGAAACGGCTTCGAAGAAAGCCATTAAAATTAACAGCAACAATAATGTACTTTAGAAGCAACGTATAATGTCATGTATACAAAAAATGAAATTGCACATTGTTATAATAACTATGAATATATGGCTACTATTGCTACTACTACATATAATTATAATAATAATAATAATAATAATAATAATAATAATAATAATAAACTCCAACATGTAGCAGATGGCACATCATGACCCTCTCTTCATAAAGAGTAATTAGCTTAGTTAAAAAAAATATAATTTGTCACAGTATTGATAAACGTTATCAGCCATAATTATATCATATTTTGATCCCGTCCTAATTAAATGTCCTTTTAATCAATAAATAATCCAATGAAGGCAATTAACGATTTCTCTTCTTCTTCTTCTTCTTACTGCCTTTACTTCAGCTTTCATTTGTTATTATTCACTTTTTGCATTTTATTATGTTTTATTTCTCTCCTATATTTGTTAAGCAAAATTTTCATTTTACAAATTTATTATTATCATCATCATTATATATATATATTATATATATATATATTATATATATATATATATATATATATATATATATACTGACTTTCCTAGTGTGAATTTGATTATATGAATTGGAATGGGTGGCGCTTTCTCCATGGTAATCAGTGTCAGTAGGAGAGTGAGATTCTGAAAGCAGCCATAAATATCGCCAGCTTTAAACATATATATAAGCGAGTCAATAGAAACCGGATAATATCCGAGTGTTCCGGTTTTACGTCAGGGACTCCCTTTTCTACTAAGGGCTAGGACGGTTGCCTTCTTGCGAAGGACTTGTTTTGGCAGATGTAATCGTAACCCTGAGTGCATGCCTCAGACCGTGACGGGGCGCGAACTCTCGACCTGACGCCTCAAAGTCGAGAACGCTACCGCTTGAGCCACGGCGACTACGGATAATATCCGAGTGTATGATTCTAAATCCTAGAATGAAAAAATTTGTGACACGAGAAACAATTCCCAAGGAGGTGTCAACACCATGTTTGGATACTAAAGGTGCGTCCACAACGGCAACAAAACATATCAACAATAAAATTGACAACAGTGGACGCAACAAAGTTTGTGTTGTTACTGACACAATGGTGTCGATATGTTGGTATGGCGCTGTTAGTGATATGTTGGTACTACTGGTGTCTGTAGATGTCGACTGCGATGTTTAGGTCAATGATTACAACTTGTTTCCGACTGCATGTTGCCGATGTGGGCGCACCTGTTGTGTCAGGGTAGCTTCGGATTGGTTAGGTCAGGTTGTGTCAGGTTAGGTTTAGTTTGGGTAAGATAACATGTGTCATTTAGATTAGGTTAGGTTCAGTTAGATTAGGAAACCAAAAATATATATACACACAATCCCTAATTATGAACAAAGGAATCACGAACGTTCGCAAATACGAACATAAAACCTACCCATTATCTACCCTAGTAATAATGTATGTATTACTGTACTGTACTGAGTTATTAGATTATCATTACTGTATTAAAATTCATTAATACAGTATACTTTATGTTTTATGTAGTAGTCAAGTGTTTTTAGCCTAAGTACTGTACAGTACTGCATATGTATATACTATACAGTATTTTTTACCTAAACTCCACTTATGAACAACTCAACTTACGAACGGAACTCTAGAACCTAACTCATTCATAAATAGAGGCGCGTCTGTATTAAGCTTTAAGGGATAGGAATCACACATCAGCGGCACCATTATGAAATTTTAAAGGGGCGACTGTCCTGGGGGCTATTTTCTTACCTCCCCTTTCACCATAGTACACTGTATCATTACAGTTACTTAAACACACACTATATGTGTGTGTGTGTGTGCGTGCGCGCGTGTGTGCGTATGTATGTATGTATATTTGAGTGCTTTTGTAATAAATATATATATATATATATATATATATATATATATATATATATATATATATATATATACACGCACACACACATCACAGAAAGTATGTTAACTATAATTGACGAAGTGGGTGTTCAAGGGTTAAAACATGCATACGAGCATAAACACTATTTCTACTTTTACTACAACCACCATGACTCGGAGACGCATATCCAAGCTATTGAAGTTTCGATGTAAGTTATTCCTAAGGAAGACTATGGAATGATCTAAAGAGAGATCGTCTCTCTTAGCTCTATGTATGCTCTCATGGAATACAAAAGGGGTTACATTATCTCATTAATGTCTTTTTTTTCTTTGGGGCTTCCATCCTTTTTTTATTCTTTTTTTTTTTTACTATGAAGAACTACCCATGAACGTGTCAAGTTATAAGCAATAAATGAAAATTATCTCTGATCTCAGTTTTACAGCAAGAATTATTTCTTTTAAGCATATTTTCACAAAGGATTTTACAGTATATATTAGGGTAAAAATAAGTACTGTAAGGATTAAATCCATTTGGGTTGTTTATTTCATACCCTTAATTTTTCTTTTATTCCAGCTCACGTCAAGAACATCTCAAAATGTCAATATTTTAACTGTGTCCGAATGTACAGAGAAGGTACATTTTAACCTAAAGAATTGTATTTGCTTTGTTTAACATTTAATGAGTGTCTCTTTTTCGTCTGTTTTCACTAAACGTTTCCTTCATTCTAAGTATTTCTACGTCATAATAGCATGCTTCTAATCCCAACCTCCTGAAATTTAAAGTAAATACTTAATTATTAATGCCTAAAGACTTAAAAGTAGGTTTTTATGCCTGTTAGGTTGGCAGGGGCTAGGAGACGACTGATACCTTCTATATAGAACAGTCACTTGAACCATTCTCAATGTTTGATAGAGTGAACCGTCTGTTCCACTCCAGACTCTAAACATCAATTGGTGTACTTATTACGTCCGCTGAGCTAATAGGGATTACCGTCACACAAAAGACGCCACTAATATCTTATCCGCAAGTGGCTCTGGCGAACAGTAGCGGTGCGAACCACCTCGCGGAGTCAAAAGTCCAGACTCTTTGGATAGATGTCAAGCCCCAAAGTCCACCAAGTTACCAAATATCCATCGAGATATCAAAGGGTATAATAATAATAATAATAATAATAATAATAATAATAATAATAATGATAATAATAATCATAATTTAAAATTATTACCGCCTTGAACTAAGACCAAAAAATGGGTATGGATTAGCAAGTTCAAGTCCTGATTGTTACAAGCTTGAATTGAAAGCCCAAAGGGTGTAAAGGGGCAACAGAAGTTAACCATGCTGAAATACCAACCGAAACGTTGTCCTTGAAATGGAGGGAGAGTGAGGGAAACCCGGTGAGGGGGGTGGGGCAGAAGAAGAAGAACAAATTTTAAATTTGAACACAGGGCGGAGCCCTCGGTGAATCAAAATAAACCTCTTGTCAACGCCCCACAGATGTGAGCCAATAGAGTGATGAGGAGAGGTGGCCGAGAAGGGGGAAGTGTTGAGATGGCGTTAGCAGATTCCTTTTAACCCCAGTACTAACTGTCTCCAGAGAGGAAGAGTGGTAGACGGATAGGCTCCAAATTGCATGCCATATGGGGGAAGACCCCACTGTTATTGAACTCCAACATATCAATGGGAGAGAAGGCGATGATGGAAGGTTAGAGGGTTGTGATGGCACGACCAGATATCTTTTAAACTACTGTAGAGGAAGGGGGGGGGGGTAAGCTTTAAAGGAGGTCAATAAGATTGGAAATTTAGTGTAGCTGTAAAGTAGAAAGATGTGAGAAGGTTCCCCCCCGCCGTGGTACACGTGTCAATGCATTATTTACTGGAATTCCTCTCCCGACGCCAAGAAGAACTGAATAAGGTTAAGCTCCACAATGGGCAAGACAAAAGACCCCTCACCCCCCTCCTAATGCTCTCTCTCTCTCTCTCTCTCTCTCTCTCTCTCTCTCTCTCTCTCTCTCTCTCTCTCTCTCTCTCTCTCAATAATCACATTTCTATATAATAATAACAATAATAATAATAATAATAATAATAATAATAATAATAT
>JAXCGZ010009947.1:12500-60799 GCA_037179515.1 Halocaridina rubra
ACTTTTCCACAGCTTTATAAGAAAAAAACTGAAGGTAAAAGAACAGGTTTTAAAGCTAATGAGAGCAGATGGAAGCATCACTGAGACTGATGAAGAGATCTGCGTGGAATTGAACAAGGACTCTCAATCAGTATTTACAGCAGAAAATTCCCCACCCCCTCAGATTGCATAGACAGAAGCTCATGGGCCGGTATTAGAGAACATCATCTTTTCAGCCACAGAGGTATGCAAAGCGCTGACGGAGTCAGATGCCAATAAAGCTACAAGTCCTAATGATATATCCCTTTATGTACTTAAGCAGTGCGCTAAATCAATATAACAGCACTATGTATCATATCTGAAGTTGCTGGAATCAGGGGAGATTCCAAGATACTGAAATCAAAACAAACAAACTTGGTACCTATCTTCAAACAGGGAGGGAGAGATACAGCTCTAATCTACAGACCTGTTTCCTTGAAAAGTATAGTTAGTAAAGTTGAGAAAGTACTAAGAAAACACATCTGAATCCTGCAACTTTTAGTTAGAGAGACAGCATGGCTTCAGAGAAGGAAGATCAACAGTAACAGAGTTATTAGAATTTTATGATGAGGTAAGCCGAATATTTCAGGAAAGAGAGGCTGGGCAGACTGCACATTCCTAGACTTCCATACAGCTTTTGACAAGATCCCCCACGGGAGACTTAAGAAGCTGCAAGCAGTGGCGAGAATAGGTGGAAATGTCTTGGAATGGATAATAACTTACTTAAAAAGAAAGGAACAGAAGGTTAGAGTAAGAGACTCGATGCCTCAATGTAGAAGAGTTAGTAGCAAAGTTCCACAGGGTTCAGCTTTAGGGCCATTTTTGCTCCTTGTATATGCAAACGACCTACCAGAGTCTCTAATTCATTCATGAATATGTTTGCAGATGATGCAAAGATTGTGAAGAAAGTAAGAGTCAAGAACAAATGTAGAGAACTTCATGAGGACCTAAATAGTCTGCATGAGTGGTCAGAAAAGTGGCTAATGAAATTCAATACTTCTGTGTGTAATGTAATAAGAATGGGTGCAATTGCAAGAAGGCTCAAGCTTGATTACTAAATGGCAGGAGCAGAACTTCAAGGGACACAGAATAAGAGAGATCTAGGAGTAAACATAATGGCAGATGTGTCTCCAGAAATGCATATTAATGGCATAGTAAAGGCAGCATATGCTTTCTTAGCAAATGTAAGGGTAGCCTTCAGGCACATAGACAAGGAAATATTCAGAAATATTTATGTAACCTACGTGAGACCAAAGCTTGAATATGCAGCCCTCTTTGGGAATCCAAACTTGTAAAAGCTCATGCCAGGAAACTGGTGTCAGAAATACACGATCTCAGTTATGAGGAGAGGCTGATGGAATTACACTTACCATCGTTCGAAACTAGAAGAATTAGGGGGGATATGGTGATGGTTTTTAATTCCTTCATGGTTATGACAGAGTAGATAGGGATCGATATTTTCAGATGGCTGGCACAACAACTAGAGGTCATAGTTTGAAGCTTCATAAGAAAACTTCTTTCCGTGCTGTAGGGAATTACCTTTTTTTTAGTATAAGAGTAGTTGATAATTGGAATTCGCTAAGCGAGGAGGTAGTTAATACTAACTGAATCCATACTTTTAAGGACAAGTATGATAAGTATCACAAGTACAAAATGGAACTGACCAGGACACGGGAAGTTATGAGCTTGGGGTTCTTTTCCGTAAGTGCAATTATGTAATTATATTTTCTATACACACACACACACACACACACACACACACACACACACATATATATATATATATATATATATATATATATATATATATATATATATATATAAATGTGTGTGTGTGTATGTATATATATATATATATATATATATATATATATATATATATATATATATATATATATATATAATTACCTAATTGTAATTACCTAATATAAATATATATATATATATATATATATATATATATATATATATATATATATATATATATATATATAATGTAAAGATGTGTAACCTTCAGGACTTAGATAACCCCACAAATTGCTAAATTAGGTTAGATTAGGCTAGGTAAAATTAGATTAGGTGACCTGCCTTGCATATATGAATAGCCATAGACCACCCTAGGGTTACTTTTCTATACAAAAATATTTACTCGTGAGCACACGCGCGCGCGCACACACATATTTATGGAGAGAAGAAAGAAGAGAGAGGGAGGTGAAGGGAGATCGAGAGTAACTGATTTGAGCTACATGTTCGAAAATCAATACATAATATATTGGACGTTTGTCCAAAAGAAGCTAAGGTCGACTATTTATAACCACGTGGCATTTATACATTATTACTAAATGAGAGAGAGAGAGAGAGAGAGAGAGAGAGAGAGAGAGAGAGAGAGAGAGAGAGAGAGAAAATTATGGAGTGAAGAATATATTAACAGAAAGGGAAAGATCTACTACATATAAATTGTATGAAATCGATGGTTGCTCTCTCTCTCTCTCTCTCTCTCTCTCTCTCTCTCTCTCTCTCCCCTTCTCTGTAAAAATCAGAATATATGTCAAGAAGGAGTTTCAACAGATCTCACTTAAAGAACAATGATCCCAACCTCCCCCATCCAAACTCTCTCTCTCTCTTTCTATATATATATATATATATATATATATATATATATATTAAATAATTGTATAGTATTATCAATAATTTTGTTTCAATAATATGCAGAACCAAAGAAGAGGCTTCTACTGAACGCAAGAGGCGGGTAAAGGAACTTCCGATACCTGGAATTCGATAATAATTCTGGGAAAAATGGACTGCCAGTACTTCGCTCTTCTATCACTTTCAGTAGGTTCTTTCGACTAAAGGCAATGAGAGTGCGAAATTCTATCTCCGCTATCTTCAGAAAAGATAATAATAATAATAATAATAATAATAATAATAATAATAATAATAATAATAATTTCTCTATGCATGAGACGGTATTTTTTTTATGATTGTGACAACAGAATGGGCAAAAAAAAAAAAAAATAGATCTGCCCTCATTGGGTCTGGCCACAAAGAATACATAAAGTAAATACAAAGAGAGATGAGTGTTGTGACTTGTGGTATAAGAACAAAGGGGAAGTTCTTGTAAGTGCTGCTGTACTAGCATATGTATATTTTTATATGCTGTAGAGGCGCACTTGGTATGATGCTTTTGATAAACAAGTAGCCAGAGACGCAGCTTGGGTTCCTTTGATGTTCAACATCTTTTTCCTGGATAACAGTATATAAACACTCACACACACGCACGCACGCACACACAATTTTATATATATATATATATATATATATATATATATATATATATATATATATATATATATATATATATATATATATATATATATATATATATATATATATATATATATATATATATATGTTTTTTTTTCTTTCTTTCTTTTTTTAACCAAGATATGAAGCGAACAAATATACTAGGCATTTACATATTTTCGTCTTTTTTTTTACAATTTTAAAAGCTGCTGTATACAGCATATCTTTTCTAGAATTATGAACGCATTCAGACACGTTATTACTTAATTATATGTGTATTAACATAAAGGATTTCTGTCTCTATCTCAATATATATATAAATATATATATATATATATATATATATATATATATATATATATATATATATATAAACCAAATAAGCACATTACATATGTGAAAGCATTAACCATATTTACCCCGACCGGGACTTGAAGCTAGGACTTATACTTACTAAGCCAAGGCGCTACCAACTACACCAAAGAAGGTTAAAAGGAAACAGACCTTATAACTTACATCTGCTATAGTAAGAATGATTGCATTCTATCTGAATGCCACTATGTTCCCAACCTCACTCGTGGTTTCGTTTTCGCATTTAATTCAACTCCCAATCTCATTCGGAACCAACACTAACCAAATAAGCACATTAGATATATGAAAAACACGAATCACTTTTACCCCGACTGTGACTTGAACCTAGGACTTATAATTACTAAGCCAAGGCGCTACCAACTACACCACAGAAGGCTAAAAGGAAACAGACCTTATAGCTTATAGTTGGTAATATGAACATAGTGGCATTCAGAGAGAATGCGTTCATTCCTACTATAGCAGGTATAAACTATAAGGTCTGTTTCTTTTTAGCCTTGTGGTGTAGTTGGTAGCGCCTTGGCTTAGTAATAATAAATCCTAGGCTCAAGTCCCAGTCGGGGTACAAATGATTCATGTTTTCACATATGTAATGTGCTTATTTTGGTTATTGTTGGTCCCAAATGAGATTGGGAGTTGAATTAAATGCGAAAACGAAACCACGAGTGAGGTTGGGGAGACTGTAATATGAACATAGTGGCATTCAGATAGAATGCGTTCATTCCTAGTATAGCAGATATAAGCTATAAGGTCTGTTTCCTTTTAATCTTCTGTGGTGTAGTTGGTAGCGCCTTGGCTTAGTAATTATAACTCCTAGGTTCAAGTTCCGGTCAGGGTAAAAATGATTCATGTTTTCACATATGTAATGTGCTTATTTGGTTATTGTTGGTCCTGAACGAGATTGGGAGTTGAATTAAATGCGAAAATGAAACCACGAGTGAGGTTGGGGAAACTGTAATATGAACATAAGTGATATTCAGATAGAATGCGTTCATTCCTATTATAGCAGATATATGCTATAAGGTCTATTTCTTTTTAACCTTCTGTGGTGTAGTTGGTAGCGCCTTGGCTAAGTAATTTTAAGTCCTAGGTTCAAGTCCTGGTCGGGGTAAATATGATTCGTGTCTTCATATATCTAATGTGCTTATTTGGTTATTGTTGGCCCCGAATGAGATTGGGAGTTGAATTAAATGCGAAAACGAAACCACGAGTGAGGTTGGGGAAACTGCAATATGAACAGAGTGGCATTCAGATAGAATGCATTCATTCCTACTATAGCAGATATAAGATATAAGGTCTGTTTTCTTTTAACCTGCTGTGGTGTAGTTGGTAGTGCCTTGAGTTAGTAAATATAAGTTCTAGGTTGATGTCCCGGTCGGGGTAAAAATGATTCATATATATATATATATATATATATATATATATATATATATATATATATATATATATATATATATATATATATATATATATATATATATATATATATAAATATATAATTTTATGTGAAAAAGGTTGTATTTTCTGTAATACTCTCTCTCTCTCTCTCTCTCTCTCTCAGTATCAATATTGCGACCCACGTCTCGGAAGTTGGAGAGAAGCTCTAAAACACTATCTTAAAAACTACTTTAACTTTAGATCATTTCCCAAACAGGTTGTGAGTTGGGGAGGAATCCTTCGACGGAGTGTTGTTATTGTTGCAGCTGTTATGCTTGTTTATATTTTGTTGAGTTGTTAAAGACTGTAAGTTTCAGGTATCAACTGTATAAGTATAGGTACATATATGAATGAATGAATGTATGTATGTATGTATGGAGGTATATATGTATGTATATACGCTTGTATGTATGTGTGCAGGTAGATAGGTATATAGGCTTGTATGTATTTATACCCTTTTGTCTATCTAATATCACTGGCACTATAGTGCCAGTGATATTGGATAGACAAAGGGGTGATATTGGATAGGTTGTATTTCTCATCTATCGATTCATCCTTAGTAAAAAAAGAAATTCTCTAAAATTTAACTTTGCAATTTCCTGAGTCGAACTGGCCTAAAAAGAAGGAGATAGTTTAAGGGAGGGATTCACAGAGGCTCGCATTCACCTTAAAGGGTAAACCAATCTCTCTCTCTCTCTCTCTCTAAGACTTGAGTATGCCAAGAACAGCAGCCATATTCACTAAGATCCAGGTTCGTACCATAGGCGACTGACATGCGAAGAGCAAGGTTTGAAGTGCACAGACAAAGTTTTCAGAATGTTTTTTTCCAAGTCACGCTGTGACTGATGAGTATCCCTTTAAAGGGAGAGTTTCAACGAGATAACCCATCATCTAAAAACGTTGAATACTGTCAGAGAATCTCTCTCTCTCTCTCTCTCTCTCTCTCTCTCTCTCTCTCTCTCTCTCTCTCTCTTTCGTAATCCATCTTCCACTGTCCGTCTCTCTTTGCTGCTCTCTCCTTATTAAGAGTTGTTTGTTGGGAGATGTTTACAATTCGTTGATTTCGACCACGATTTGAATTACTTCTCATAATACAAGCTTCCAAGCCGACGTCACACTCGGAAGGGTTGTTGAATGTTCGGGGAGTGTTCTTACAAGAACCCTTTTCGATGTAACTGGGTCATTTTCTTTACATAAAAAACTTCTCTACAGAAGAAATAAGTAAATAGTTTCATAATAATAATAATAATAATAATAACAATAATAAATTATTAAGACAAGAACCAAATTGTAAGTAAAGAGACGGCATCTTTATTATCAACAACTGATATATTTATATATATTTATATGTTAAAAAAAGTAACAAGAAATAAAGACACGATTTTTATATTATTAATGATGTCGTGATGAAGATGATACTACTACATCTACTACTACTACTACCACCACTACTTATAATAATAATAATAATAATAATAATAATAATAATAATAATATAAGAAGCATAACTCCTACTACTACAAATGTTGTTATTGCTGCTTCTGCTACTACTACTACTACTACTACTACTACTAATAATAATAATAATAATAATGATAGTCGTAGTAATAATATAATAATTATTATTATTATTATTAATCATCATCATCGCACGCATCATCATCATCATCAATAGCAAATGCTTTAATAATAATAATAATAATAATAATAATAATAATAATAATAATAATAATGCGATGTTACAGAAGTAGAGAAAAAAGCAAATATAGATATAAAAATGTCAAGCAGTCTCAGTCAGATAGATGCAACGCCCCTGCCGTCCTTAATGAGTGGGGGGAAGGGGAGGAGCAGTTCCAAAACATGCCTCCTTATCTCTCAATTGAACAATTGAACAAGAGAAAAACAGGACTTGACAGACTATATTGTTCCTCCAGAGTCCTAATAAGGCACTTCATTTGAGTTTTTCACACTTATTTCTGATAATAAAATTTGCATTTGAAGGTCTTTTCGACAATCTGTCTATCTTTCTATGTTTCTAATAAGCTTATATAACACACACACACACACACACACACACACACACACACGCACGCACGCACGCACGCACGCACGCACGCACGCACGCACGCACACACACACACACACACACACACACACACAGAGTGAGGCAACATGGCTTCAGAGAAGGAAGATCAACAGTAACAAACTTATTAGAATTTTATGATGAGGTAAGCCAAATCTTACAGGAAAGAGAGGGCTGGGCAGATTGCATATTCCTAGACTTCCAGAAAGCGTTTGACACTGTTCCACATGGGAGACTTATTAGGAAGCTGCAATCAATGGCTAGAATAGGTGGAAATGTCTTGGAATGGATAAAAACTTACTTAGAAGGAAGGGAACAGAGGGTTAGAGTAAGACACTCAGTGTCTGAATGGAGAAGAGTTAGTAGTGGAGTTCCACAGGGTTCAGTTTTAGGGCCACTTTTGTTCCTTGTATATGTAAATAATAATAATAATAATAATAATAATAATAAGACTTTATTTCCAACATACATTGGGTATTCAAATATGGGTGTACTATTAAAATTTACAAGTAAAATCTTCCTTTAAGAGTAACTTCTTAAGATTATATTTAAAAGTATACACTGAACCAGCATTTTTTAGTTCTCTGGGAAGCTGATTATATAAATGAGGTCCACGAATGTTTATATCTCTTGAGCCAATATCAGTTTTAGACCTTCGTACTAATAAATCTTCCCCTTGACGGGTAGTTAACCCGGTAACTGAGCTTACTGTAGAAAAATTATACAAGCAATCAGGAATATTGTTTCTTAGTATATTAAAAACAAAGGTACATATATCAAAAACATATTTATCTCTAATCTTTATCCATTCTAGATCTTTTAAAACAGAAGAGATGTGCTCGTATTTTCTTACATTGCCAACAGCCACTCGTGCTGCAAAGTTTTGTAACTTTTGTATTCTTTGTAATTGAGTCTTATTTGTACATCCCCAAACTTTGAGACAGTAATTAATTAAACTCATAGCTAAGGACTGGACAATTATTATACGAGTTGATGTTTCAAATGAGTCTTTTACCCTATTTAGATATATTAGAGTACCCATTACTTTTTTATAAATTTCATCTATATGCATTTCAAAATTCATGTAACGGTCAAAATAGACACCTAGGTTCTTTACCGAGTTCATTGGCTTAATGATATTACCGTTAAAATTTATATGAAGATTGTCATCAACTTCTGATAATAATTGTCTGGATCCGATAAGAATAGATTGGGTTTTAGTTTCATTAAGTAACAGACCATTTTTTAGAAAGTAACGTTTAGCCATATACAAAATTTCTTCTGCTCTACGAATATTTTCTAAATCATTAATTTCTCCTTCAATTAAGATTTGAGTATCGTCAGCATATTGAATGACATAACAGTTAGGTAAATATTTTACTAGATCGTTTACATATATTAGAAAAAGTATAGGTCCTAGGATTGATCCCTGAGGGACCCCAAACAATACCTTCTTGCGACTTGAGACTACATCTTTTATTCTGACTGACTGGTAGCGGTTTTTTAAATAGTTCTCGAACCAGCTTGGGTCAATGTTCATTTTTTTGCATTTTTCTAATAGAATGGTATGGTGTACACTATCAAAAGCTTTAGAAAGATCGAGTAGTAGTAGCAATGATATTTTCTTATTATCTATATTTTTGTATATTTCATCTGATATTTTCAATAAGGCAGTTTGTTGATAATTTTGGCCTGAAACCGTGTTGACTTTTTGCAATAAGTTTATTTTTTTTCAAGAAACTCACTTAACTGATTTGCAACAATCTTTTCAAGTATCTTTGATAAAATTGGTAGTAAAGAGATTGGTCTATAGTTAGAGACGTCGTCAGGATTTCCATTTTTAAAACCAGGAATTACATGGGGATTTTTCCATAAATCTGGGTAGATATTGGTAACTATGGAAGTCTTGATTATTACCGTCAGATAATAAGCTATTACAAATAATGAATCTCTAATAAAACGAAAACAAATTCCATCTGATCCATATGCATTAGTCTTTCAGATTTTTTATTACTAAGATTACTGTATTACAATCTACTGTAGTAGGGTTAAAGACATCATTACTTCTATTGAATGCACTATGTTCTTGAAGATTAACATTATTATTATTATTACTACCATCATCACTATTATCATTACCATTACTACCACCATCATTATTATTTACACCATTATCAACATTTCTATTATTATTACTACTACCATCATCATTATTATTACCACCGTTACTATTATTGATTTCATTTATTATTCCTTTTTTTGTTTTTTCAAAGGTTTTTTTCCCCACTTCAGCGAAAAAATTATTGAACTCTTCTGCTTTAGCACTTACATCTACCTCATCGGGTATAATTGATATGTTACTACTTTTATTACAGTTATTGGAAAGCATGGTTTTAGCAATTTTCCATGTATCAGAGATATTGCCTTTAGCGTTTTGAAATTCATTTTTAAAATACTGTTTCTTACTGTTACTTAATAATGATTTTACTTGTTTCTTATGCTCTGTAAACTTTTCTCTTAAAGAGTCTGTAAATTCATTCATGAATATGTTTGCAGATGATGCAAAGATTGTGAAGAAAGTAAAAAACGAGAACAATGGTAGAGAACTTCAGGAGGATCTAAATAATCTGCATGAGTGGTCAGAAAAGTGGCTAATGAAATTCAATACCTCAAAATGTAAGGTAATGAGAATGGGTACAAGTGCAAGAAGGCCCAAGCTTGACTACTCGGTGGCTGGAGTACAACTTCAAGAGACAGAAAATGAGAGAGATCTAGGAGTAAACATACTGGCAGATTTGTCTCCAGAAATACATATAAATGGCGTAGTAAGGGCAGCATATGCATTCTTATCAAATGTAAGGGTAGCTTTCAGGCACATGGACAAGGAAATGTTCAGAAATATTTATGTAACCTATGTGAGGCCAAAACTCGAATATGCAGCCCCCTTTTGGAATCCGCACTTGAAAAAGCACATAGCTAAGCTTGAAAAAGTTCAAAGACATGCCACGAAACTGGTGCCAGAAATACGCAATCTCGGTTATGATGAGAGGCTGAGGGAATTAGACTTGCCATCACTCGAAGCTAGAAGAGTAAGGGGGGATATGGTGACAGTCTTTAAATTCCTTCATGGTTATGATAGAGTGGATAGGGATCGATATTTCGATATGGCTGGCTCTAGAACTAGAGGTCATAATTTGAAGCTTCGTAAGAAAACTTGTTTGCAGGATGTAAGGAAATACTTTTTCAGTGTAAGAGTAGTTGATAATTGGAATTCGCTAAGCGAGGAGGTAGTTAATGCTATCTCAATCCATAGTTTTAAGGACAGGTACGATAAGTATCACTAAGTCTAAAAATGGAACCGATCAGGAGACGGGAAGATACGAGCTTTGGGCTCTTTCCCGTAAACACAATTAGGTAATCCCACACACACACACACACACACACACACACACACTATATATATAACTATATTTCATATGCATGTAGGTATGTACTAGAGTGCGTATGTATATTGTACATTTTTGTAATTTTATACCTTTGTTCGTCATTGCCCACCAGATACAATATGCTGATAAGCTTGCCCCTATGGCTTTCAATGGCGAAGACAGGGAAGCTATTCCCGTTGCTTACCGAATCTGGACCAATGGCCACATAAGGTCATGGAAGCTAGAGCTACAAACTAGGCCGAAGTGAACACGGAGTTACTGACACTTGGAAGAAAAGGTATAACAAAGTTCACACAGAAAACAACTTTTCCAGGAATGGCAAATACTTCATTATAGATTCGTACAGGAAGCGACAAATAAGCAAGAGATCAATGAGCTGATGAGTGATTGTGAATTGGCAGTTGGTTCGTTGGTAGTGTTTGCAAGGAGGGTTGAAGCTTTTCAACAAATCCAAAGTATATGAAATCTGCTGTAACTGCTGAGAAACGCCTTTGGGTTTGTGACTTTTGGTCTCTATGAGTGGATACAGATTCCTTTTACCTCTGCCTATGCGACAACTTCTTGCTTAGGCCGTTTGGCATCCTACCATTCTTAATGACAGGATCTGGACATTGAATGTAGAAGAGACTGAAAACACCGAACGACATCAAGACCTATGTCAGGTTCCAAGTTGCATCAGAATTTTATTGTGTTTTGCTGTGAAGCATCTCTTGTGGGTAGTAAAGTATGAGGGAGAGAGTTGGAAGGGAGTTTCTTTTAGCAAAACGATTTTAGAGAGTAAGATGATCCCATTCTTGCAGGAGTCTAGAACTGTGAGGCTCCAAAGAGAGTGTGCTTCCATAAAATTGTTTTGAGATTTTGCGCAAATGAGAAGCAAAATTTGCTGAAGATGTCTGGGATTCATTTTTTTCAATCGAAGTGTAAGGCCTAAAAATTCACCATATCTCAACCTTATAGCGAACACAGCAGAGCAACCCTGATCGACATTTACAAGTCAGGCTAGTGAGACATCTGCAGACTGCAAGATGTGTTGGAGGACCTTGAATTCAACAAAAATTTCTTGAAGTCGCTGGCCCAATCATACCCTTTAAGATTACAGGCTGAGCAATGTGCGCGAGGCTTCAACACTAAATATTGAGAGCATGATAGATACTCTACTGTTTCAACAAAACAAACAAACAAACAAACTTTATTTCCATTTCAATACAATGGGTATTCGTCAGCCAGGGCAAGCCCCAACCCCCCACTGTGGTGTCCAACCACAGCAGTTCCTGCCAGTAAACAGCTTAAACTCTCGGTCTTGGACGGGAACCGATCTTTCGACCTCGTGAATGCGAAGCCAGCGCGTTACCACTGTACTAGCCAGCAAAAAGGTTATATACCACCCGATATATATATGTGTGTGTGTGTGTGTGTGTGTGTGTGTGTGTGTGTGTGTGTGTGTGTGTGTGTGTGCGCGCGCGCGCGTGTATATATATGTGTTTATCTATTTCCTAGAAATGAATAAGCCTGAGTATAAGGCTCGCAGACTCAGTATTCCCAGGTCGAGCCTTGGTACTACAATGGTTGAAGTTAAAATCATGTTTTTTAAAGTCTCAGGTTCCATGAAGTGAACTCCGATTTAAATAAAAGGCAATATGAAGGAAGGTCTTAAGAGAGAAGATTTTTGGCCCAAGATCTATGGCAAACTTGGAACAGAATAAATACATATTTTAATTGTCTTTCTGGCTATCTATCTATATAACAGTTGAGCAAGTATGAAGACTAAAACATTTCAAGTCCTAGGCTCGATATCAGAAAGGATAATATTCTTATTATTACATCCATGATTCCAGTATTTATGTTTAGATACACAGAGCAGCGATAATAAGGGAGTGTCTCTCCGAACTTATCCTATACAAATAAAGGTTGAAAAACCTTATAGAGGAGCAAGGCTTCTCCTTTTTTTCCAAACAGAAGAAATGCTCTCTTTCTTTTTTATCTAATGTGTTTACCTATTCAGCTATCGATCCCGGTTCTATTCTAAGGTTTAACTGTGCACGCTATATTAAATGATAGTTACTGTAAATGAAGGCTCTCGGTGAAATTATCCTGGTCCCAAATTGGGAAGGAAAAACCTTCAACACATTTAGTCTCTCTCTCTCTCTCTCTCTCTCTCTCTCTCTCTCTATCTATCTCAAGGGGAAACCCAGTAAAAAGTTAGAAGAAAACAATTCACAGATAACATTCAGATGAGAGAGAGAGAGAGAGAGAGAGAGAGAGAGAGAGAGAGAGAGAGAGAGAGAGAGAGAGAGAGAGAGAGAGAGAGAGAGAGAATACGTCTGTACAGACTTATATTTACACAAACCCGTCAATATCTCTACATACATTAGAGATCTCATTTGCCAAGCGCTGACTCGCACAAGCACATCCCTTCATAAATGAACGTAAATCATGAAAAAAAAAATTACAGGAACATAGGATACAACTGAGATAATGAATATCATCAATACATTTAGATCACTTGTGTGTGTGTGTGTGTGTGTGTGTGTGTGTGTGTGTGTATATATATATATATATATATATATATATATATATATATATATATATATATATATATATATATATATATGACCTCGTTTCCCTTTGTAAGGGGGGTGGCCGTGCCAAGAAACAAGCATTCACCACGATCCACACATACCTCAACCACTCCTCTTGGCTCCATGGGATAAAGGGTTGCCACGTTCCCCCCTTTCCACCCTGCTTGGGTCACCCACAAATGCACAGTGAGCCCCGACAGCCGCAGCTAGTTTAACCCCACCGCTTCATCATATGGCATCTACCCTCATACCCGTCCATCACAGTTCACTGAGCTAGCAGGTGCGAGGAATCCCTTTGGATCGTGTCATCTATAGGCCTACACAATCTTCATCCACTCATTCCTATCTCTTGCACACACTCTTCCCTACTCCACTGACATTTCACATGCATCCAATGCCCTTTTCTCTCCATCCATCCATCTCATTCTAGGTCTCCCTCTTGACCTAACTCCAATCACTTCTCCACTCCACACTCTCTTCACTATTCATTCATCACTCATCCCTTCCATGTGCCCAAACCAACTCAATAATTTCTGATCTAACCTATCAGACAGCTTCCTTTCATCACCAGGTCTCTGTCTGACATCCTCATTTCTTACTCTATCTATTCTAGATACACCAATTATACTTCTAAAAACACCTCATATCCATTACATTCAATTTGTTCCTTTCATCCTCTCCTGCATTGTAAGTCTCTGCTCCCTACAATGCTGTTGGCACAATCACACCATCATATATCTTTTTCTTTGCATTCATTCCCAAATATCTATTTCTCATTACACTTTTCAAGCCACCTTGATATTTAACTTGCTTCCTTCACTCTGTGCATTACCTCTACATCCATTCGATACATGCGACCCCAGATGCATCAAACTCTCAACTTCTCCAAGCAATTCCCCATGCACTCCTACATTCAATCTACCAACATTTTCACTCCTTGTGCATCTCATGACTCTACTATTACCAATATTCACCCGCAACTTCCTTCTTTCACACACGCTAACAAACTCAAGTCAGTAAATGATTAAGTTCATTATCAGTATCAGGCACCAGTACAGTATCATCCGCAAATAGCAACTGATTCAATTTCCACAACCTTCCATCCTAACCCACTAGTTCCATGCCTCTGTTTAATACTCTTTCATTTATTTCCCTTACTACTCCATCCCTATACACATTAAACAACCATGGCGACAGGATAACCCTGACGTAACCCTACATTCACCTCAAACCAATCACTCATACCATTCCCTACTCTCGCACATGCTCTACTATTCATTTAAAAACTCTTCACCGCATTCAACAAACTTTCACTTACGCCTTACAGTCGCAACACACTCCACAACCCCTCTCTATATACCCTGCCATATGCTTTCTCTATGTCCATAAAAGCCCAAAAAGTGTCCCTACCTTTTTCCAAGAAATATATACAAACCTGTCTTACCACTGAACCTGCACTGTTCTTCCCCAATCAATCTCTCAGTGCCTCTCCTAATTCTCTCGAATAACACTCTTCCATATACCTTACCAACTACACTCAAAAAACTAATTCCTCTAAAACTACTACACTCATACTAATCTCCTTTCCCTTTATAAAGTGGAACTACACATGTATCAGCATATATATATATATATATATATATATATATATATATATATATAATATATATATATATATATATATATATATATATATGCTGATACAGCAAACCACTTATACTGTTCAAAATCTAATAAAACTCTCCATCAAAATATAAAATCGCAATAATACCCATAAAACTACACCAATATAACTTTCATCTTAATATCAAAATCAGATAATAACTAAAAAAAAAGCATAATACTGACACAACGGATCACAAGTAAAAATTAATAATCTGATAACAAAAAAACTCACCCAATTATGAAAATTTCATCATTAATATATAAAAGCTAAAATTTATCGACTAAACAGATAGCTTAAAAACTTAAATATGAATAAAATTATTGGCAAAAGTCTGATCATGTTTTCGTCTTTAATATTTAACGAGAATTTAGACCTAACAAAAGCATAAGAAAAAATCTTAATATATCCGATTAAAATTGCCATCAAAATTCATACGAAAAACGTAATGTAAAAATAACCCCAACAAATTTTGAAAGAGGAAAACACATATAACAAATTAAAAATGATAAGGAAAAATAAAGTAAATATTCACGTCTATTATATGCAATAAGAATAATTCTGCAAGACAATAGTCAAAGGAAATAATTGTTATTAAAAACTAAAAAAATTTTTACAGTAAACTGATATCCACAAACGAGGGAACAAAGAAAACTATATTTTTTTTTATTGCAAGTGTTTTATCATGATATTAAACGACATCATAAAATGTTAATAAGAACAAGTTTGTTACGAAAGCAAAGTAAAATATAAATAAAAGAAATTAATAGATATAACAGCGGCTTCAGACAATAAGCAAATAAAAATCTTGAGAATCAGAATAAAAATATAGCCAAAATAATCATATAAAACTCAGATTGTTAATTAATAGATACTATTACAACACAGAAAAATAAAAATAAGATTACGGATTCCGTCTCAATATCATAGTAAAAATAGTCATAATAACGATTAAAAAAATAAAAAAGAGAGCCTATGATACAATTGAAACAAGTCGGCCAAAATCAATGTAAAATCATATGACAATCACATCATTCAAATTTAATAACAAAAGCATATTGACAAACTTGAGTCAACAGAATGAAAATCAAATAAAAATATGGAAAAAAAATCCAATGGAAGTGACATAAAAATGAACACAAGGTCTCTTGAGAGCAAATTGGTACGGTATGTGGTCAAGGTGTACATGTGCATCTGTGCATCTGGTCTTGAGTGATTGCAATTGTACAAACAGGTACGTACACCTTATATGTACATAAAAGCGACGTCACATGTATTTTGATACGTATCGATAAACACAGATCTGTTGATAAGGAACAAGGATTATGCAGCTGTTCTAGCAGCAGCAGCAGCAGTGGTAGTAGCAGCAGTAATAATAATAATAATTCCTTGTACAGGGAAGGGAGAATGTCACACTTATTATCCAATGATATTGGATGACGCAACAAAGGAAATATTTAATATTAGGTTCATTAGTTTCAAGAGTGTAATAGGTTGAAGATGGGTCTTCCATACCAATAGACCAGAGCTCATGCCCAACTCCCTCCTAGATTAAAAATATCCCTAAGTCATGTTGAGATTGTGAAAGGAATAGTCGTCTCATAGCCCCTACCCACTCAGCAAATTTAATGACTACACGAGAGGATACAGAGGGTTAATTCTGGACCCAATTGCACCATGAGCACAGGTGTGAGGAAAGGTCTGCATGAGCCTGACGTTGTGGAGAGGAAAAAAAAAACTGCAGAGGACAATTAGAGGCTGTTGGGCATATAAACAGTATTGAATGCGAAGGATATTTTAGTGCTAAGAATGTCTAAGTAAGAGAGAATTTTCCCCACCCACCCCAAGAAGAGCCAGTAAAAACGTTTAGGGAGCTTAAGAAATATAAAAAGGGTTAAGGGTTGATGATATAAAAGAGAGGCAAAATAAGGAATCTTTATTCATCAGAAGAGTAAAATAAGAGAAAATATACATTAACTTAACATATACACATTACATACCTCTAAAAATTTAACAAATTCAACTAAAAAAAACTCATGAAAAATAATAAAAAAGAAGATAATTTTGATAAAAAGGGTAAGTAGTAGTAGTACTAAAGGCTGTTGTAATAGGAGTTGAAGAGGAGTGGGGTTTAGAAGGGAGCCTAAAAAATAACTTCCAGCTGATTCACCCTTATGATCTTGACCTAAAAAATAATATTGGGTATTTTAAGGGCAGCATCATCCACCCTGTCTCCAAATGAACGGGACAAGCATATGGGCTAAGCAGCAACACACTAATCACCATTTTTCTACTTTACTACTACTGCTACTTTTTAACAAAATAAACTGGGGGGAAAAAACACCTGGACCCAGTACGATCAGGTACCATAAAAAAAAAAAAAAAAAAAATCTTGAGGACCCACTTTTTCCTTCTTTTTTTTTTTTTTAATAAAATGCTACTTGTCGTCTTAAATTAAAATAAAATATCCATTTTTCCCAACTCGAAAAGGTTACCGGCATGCCTGCTCATTAATCAAGTTCTTTGACTTAGCAACAATTGGACAACCTCTTTACTAGCCGCTAATATTTATTTTATCTTATTTATTCTCCCTCTCTCTACTTTCCTCAAATAATACTATTACTACATTTGCAGTATTTTTATTCGTTTTCTTCTCTTCCCTTCCTCTTCAATCTATAACTACTCTGCTAGTAGTTCCAATTTGACTACTACTACTACTACTTTATCAGTATCCCATATGTTAACTTCTACTACTACTTTTATTTCTTCCTCTCCTTATATAATTATTATTATCATTGCAATTATTATTATTAACATTATTATTATTATTGCAATTATTATTATTAAAAGTATTAGTATTAATAGTAATAATAATAGTAGTAGTAGTTAAGGAAATAACATTAGCTGCAGAAGAAACATGGAAAGCAAGATAGTTTATTTAAATTCTTTACTCTTTCAATCTACATATACATTTCTCTCTCTCTCTCTCTCTCTCTCTCTCTCTCTCTCTGAAGGTCAAATACAAGACAAACTGTGACCCCCTGCTGCGAAAGCAGCTTTTGGCTGATATCTCACCTATCGTTTGACTTCCATATATGGCCAAAATGCAATACCGGATGTTGTTCCGCAGGAGAGAGAGAGAGAGAGAGAGAGAGAGAGAGAGAGAGAGAGAGAGAGAGAGAGAGAGAGAGAGAGGAGAGAGAGAGAGAGAGAGAATAATCAAAGAAACAACAACAACAACAATAAAAATAATAATAATAATAATAATAATAATTATTATTATTATTATAATAATAAAGACTCTACATAAAACTTTAAAATAGAAACAATCATTAAAACAGAGGAAAAAGTAAGAAACAAAACTGGTATCAGAAGACAATGGAAAAACGCACAAGTAAAACAAGAATAAATTTGGAAGGAGATAGAGTCATGAAACATGGTCAGGAATTCATCTATCCATAGATATACTCGTCTAAGAAAGGTCACACTCTATTTTATTGTATTTTTCTTTAATATGAGAAAGAGGGTTTCAAGTTTTTTTTTACTGAACGTTAACCAAGGGGACGAGAAGATGAGCATCAATATATAGTATGAAAAACCAACTTTACTTCCATTATTATGTTTATTCTATTTTCATTAAAGAATGCTGTAATATAGTTATCACCATTATTATCATTATAATAATAATAATAATAATAATAATACCAATAATAATGATGATAATAATAATAATAATTATTAATATTATCATTAGTAGTAGTAGTAGCATCGTTATCAAAATGATATGATGTTGATGACGACAATAATGACACACTAACCCGGAATCAATAAATAAAGGACTAACGCCAACACCAAGTTCCCAAAAATATTGTTTCGAGGTTTCTTAAGTCGCTTGGGGATTAAGAAATAGCACTCCATAAAGAAAGCCTCATCACAGTCTATACCCTTTTAGGAGAGGAAAGCATTCGAGAATATTATCTCTCTCTCTCTCTCTCTCTCTCTCTATCTCTCTCTCTCTCTCTCTCTCTCTCTCTCTCTCTCTCTCTCTCTCTCTCTGACACAAAACAGAAACCTAATAAATAACTTCAGAGCTACGTTAAAATAAGAGCCATCTATATATCTCTCTATAATGGTAAAAGTTTTTCTGATGTGCCCCCATATATATTAATGATAACTTATATATAGAAAACATACTGGATATATATAAAAGGGGAGAAGCGAGAGAGAGAGAGAGAGAGAGAGAGAGAGAGAGAGAGAGAGAGAGAGAGAGAGAGAGAGAGAGAGAGAGAGAGAGAGAGAGAATTTCCAGCCATATCTGGGAGGGAATATATATATATATATATATATATATATATATATATATATATATATATATATATATATATATATTATATATATATATATATATATATATTAAACATACTATATCTGACGATGAGGGATTGCCTTGCAGAGGCCTTCTATAAGGTCAGTACTCTGTAATTCCCGATGTACACTTGAAATTCATAGGTAACGTGTGTATATATATAGGTCGTTAGTTTCAGGGATGGAACTTTTATATCGCGTTTGTCATACTATTAAGGTACGTTTTGCTCGGTGTGATTATAACTCAACGATGATCGTCAAACGATTGTCTAGTGTTCTAGACAATCGTTGAGCAATAATCGCACCCAGCACAACGTACCTTTAGGCTCTAAATTCTCACAAGAATTTAGACACAACGATAACGTGACTTCCCATACAATGTCACTAAGACGAATACACAAAGTCAAACACACACACACTCACGGTCATTTACAAGCCCACGAAACACCCTCATAAAAACTTTATCATGATATATGAACCTAACGGAAGGACGAATGGACAATTCCCACACCCACAAATATACACAAAAAAATTATGGACAAGATATAAAAATATATATAAATATTAACTGCACTACACCGAATAGGTTAGGATAGATTAACACTTTCACCAAAGACATTAAAGATCAGATGTATTTAAAACACATCAAAATAGTTTCGGGAGACACACAATTATCTTCAAATTCGAAAATGGTGAAGTAGAATATTTTTACCAAATGAATAAATAAATATAAAATCTTTAAATAATATAAAGGTATTTTCCTTCCCAATACCACTCACCCCTCCAGCACCCCCAAAATAGAGGAACGTGGAAGCAAAAATCAATTTGATCCTAGCAAAATGAATTTGCCAGTAAGTGCCAGCGGCACCAAACTACTCTTCCGTGATATATCCTCAAAATTATTTTACCTTCCACTCACACACTCAGTAGAGTACTGAGCTACTCTAGAGGCCAAGGCAGATAAAAATACTTTCTACACAGACACTTGTATGTAAAACTCATATTTGCAACCAATCCAGTCAAACAAAAATTACATTAGTGTGTGAACACTATATTTGCGATGCCTCTAATTCCGAATATAAAATTTTTATACGAAACCCACGATTTGCAGTCCTTCCAATCCCAGAGCTGATATATAAAAACCCGTTAATGGCAGTCCTTACAAAGTAAAAAATTACAGTCTGTACATAAAACAAATTTACCGTCTTCTGAAAACCCCTACATGAAATACAGCACTCAGCCCTATTCCAAAAATAAAGTATTTAAATTGTGTATATGAAACCAAGACTTAGATTTCTTCCAAACATAGAAATAATAACGTATAGATGAGACAAACATTTGCAGTCATTACGAAACCCATAAATAAAAATTTGTTTTCATGAAACCAATCATTAAAAATACACACAACAGATCCACATTTACCGTCCTTCCAAAACCAAGATAGTTTACCCTGTACATGAAAACCAGATTTCTTTTATAAGTGACACAAGGATAGGCAATGAAAATTACCTTCATCGGGCCTGGGCGTGAAGAAAACATAAAGCAAAGAGAAACAGATGGGTTGTTGTGACTTGTCAGATGATAAAGGATAATAAGAGATGTGTTGTTGTCATTCCTGAGCCCAAGTGCGAAATAATTTCAAGGAAATTAAGTAAACGAGACCCAGATTTCATGAAACCATAAACTTCGTCTTTGGACTCGTTTTCGTGTCACAATCTGTCCCCATTTGAATGGGAGTCAACGCAGATATGTTGGAGCTGGAGGATTAAGCCTGAATGCTTTTCCTAACGCCCCGAGACAGGCTCGACCACGTTCGTCGCTTCCCGACTCGAGCGTATATGCCACTGAGCTACCGCTGCCCTCTTGATATCCCTATCAAGGTCATTTCCTTATTCAACATGAACGCAACCTTGCTCAAAGGGTACGGCATTATAACTAATTATGGCATGAACGAGCTCTTAATTTTATTCATTTTATGCGAGAGACGAGAAACAGCCATTTTTCCCCCTTATCGAAAGTAATATGTTACTGCTTCTTCACTAATCGCTTAAACATTAAAAGATGTGGAAAGTATAGTATTGACGTCTCTTGTTTATACCAGCCCTTACTGACGGCACCAGGAGCTCAGGCATGAGAATAGGCAAGGATATGACTGTCCAGAACCTCTACACCTAAATTATGTACAAAAAACAAATTCTACATGGATATTACCATAGGAGAATCGCCACGAAACTCTCTTCCTTAGCTGTAAATGGCTCTGACAGCTTTAATATATTTTTAATATTAATGTCTTTAACAGAGTGCGATCTTTAGAGTACTGCTCCACCAAAGACCCCACACACCACGTCCTAAAAGACACTGACCTGATTTCTTAAACAGTGTAAACCTAGGATACCATATTGTTAGCTAGCTAGACACACACAAATGGATTTTATAAACGTATCTGACGCGATTCTGTGTATGGCTAGGATCCCTGCGGGATCCTAGCCATACACAAAACCGCGTTAGAGGCATTTATAAAATCCATTTGTGTATCTAGCTAGCTAACAATATGGTATCCTAGGTTTACACTGTTTAAGAAATCGGGCGGGATCCTAGCCATACACAAAACCGCGTCAGAGGCGTTTATAAAATCCATTTGTGTGTATCTAGCTAGCTAACAATATGGTATCCTAGGTTTACACTGTTTAAAAAATCGGGCGGGATCCTAGCCATACACAAAACCGCGTCACATGCGTTTATAAAATCCATTTGTTTGTATCTAGCTAACTGACAATATGGTATCCTAGGTTTACACTGATTAAGAAATCCGGCGGGATCCTAGCCATACACAAAACCGCGTCAGATGCGTTTATAAAATCCATTTGTGTGTATCTAGCTAGCTAACAATATGGTATCCTAGGTTTACACTGATTAAGAAATCGGGCGGGATCCTAGCCATACACAAAACCGCGTCAGAGGAGTCTATAAAATCCATTTGTGTGTATCTAGCTAGCTAACAATATGGTATCCTAGGTTTACAGTTTAAAAAATCGGGCGGGATCCTAGCCATACACAAAACCGCGTCAGAGGCGTTTATAAAATCCATTTGTGTGTATCTAGCTAGCTAACAACATGGTATCCTAGGTTTACACTGTTTAAAAAATCGGGCGGGATCCTAGCCATACAAAAAGCCGCGTCAGAAGCATTTATAAAATCCATTTGTTTGTGTCTAGCTAACTGACAATATGGTATCCTAGGTTTACACTGATTAAGAAATCGGGCGGGATCCTAGCCATACACAAAACCGCATCAGATGCGTTTATAAAATCCATTTGTGTATCTAGCTAGCTAACAATATGGTATCCTAGGTTTACACTGTTTAAGAAATCGGGCGGGATCCTAGCCATACACAAAACCGCGTCAGATGCGTTTATAAAATCCATTTATGTGTATCTAGCTAGCTAATATGGTATCTTGGGTTTACACTGTTAAAGAAATCGGGCGGGATCCTAGCCATACACAAAACCGCGTCAGAGGCATTTATAAAATCCATTTGTGTGTATCTAGCTAGCTAACAATATGGTATCCTAGGTTTACACTGTTAAAGAAATCGGGCGGGATCCTAGCCATACACAAAACCGCGTCAGATGCGTTTATAAAATCCATTTGTGTGTATCTAGCTAGCTAACAATATGGTATCCTAGGTTTACACTGTTTAAGAAATCGGGCAGGATCCTAGCCATACACAAAACCGCGTCAGATGCATTTATAAAATCCATTTGTGTGTATCTAGCTAGCTAACAATATGGTATCCTAGGTTTACACTGTTTAAGAAATCGGGCGGGATCCTAGCCATACACAAAACCGCGTCAGGTGCGTTTATAAAATCCATTTGTGTGTATCTAGCTAGCTAACAATATGGTATCCTAGGTTTACACTGTTTAAGATATCGGGTGGGATCCTAGCCATACACAAAACCGCGTCAGGTGCGTGTATAAAATCCATTTGTGTGGCTAGCTAACTAACAATATGGTATCCTAGGTTTACACTGTTTAAGACATCGGGCGGGATCCTAGCCATACACAGAACCACCTCAAGATGCGCTTATGAAATGCATTTGTGTGCGTCTAGCTAACTAACAATATAGTATCCTAGGTTTACACTGTTTAAGAAATCGGGCCACTATCCACTCCCTCCTTGTTCCCAAAATGACCTTCTAATAAAGAGAAGCCATAAGGGTCACCTTGGATACAAGGACTCATGACCTCCAGGGAGGGATGCAGGCACAAGATTCACTGTGTAAGTACCCCTGTTAACTCAGCAGGCAGTGTAATTAAATTTTAATGATAAATTATGGGCACTATTCATAAAAATTAAAAGCAGAGTCTTCTTTACTTGTATTTTTAACGCTTATTCAAATGCTAAACCATATACTTTTTACGTTAAGTTAGGCTACTTTAAGAGACTTCGATATAAATACACAAGGTTAAAAAAAAAAAACACACACACACACACACAAGCAATGAACTCAAGAGGGAAAATACAGGAGAGAAGACTGACAGTTCCTAAGCATAAACACCTTTCCACACTAACTATTTCCCAGTCACGTTGGATGGCTGCACCATGATACCGTAGCTGAGGAACCGGTGATCAAGTCTCTCTCAGGCAGTTAAGGGTAAAGGGCGGTTTACACGGTCAAACGGTTCGTCGAACGCGGTTCGACAGACAAGTGTTTGAAGTGATGTTCGAACGTTCACACGTTCGAACATCACTTCAAACACTTGTCTGTCGAACCGCGTTCGACGAACCGTTTGACCGTGCAAACCGCCCTTAACTTTAAGGAACAATGTGACCAGAATATAATCTAAGTCTTTGTTATCATGTTGTATATAGGTTAACCCAAAATAACATCCCTGGAGTAACATTAAGAATTAATCATAATAATAATAATAATAATAATAATAATAATAATAATGTAGTAACCGTGGCTTAAGCGGTAGCGTCCGCGACTCTGAGGCGTCAGGTAAGAGATCGCTCCCCGTTACGGTCTGAGGTTATCAAGGGCATGCACTCAGGGTAACAATTACATCTGCCAAACAAGTCTTTCGAAAGAAGGCAATCGTCCTAGCCCTTAGTAGAAAAGGGAGTCCGTGACGTAAAACCGGACCAATAATAATAATATTAATAATAAAAATAATAATAATAGTAATAATAATAATAATAATAGTAATAATAATAATAATAATAATAATAATAATAATAATAATAATAATGTCCCTTGTGTTAACGACGCTTGTCAACTTGGTAGTTAGAGTGAGTACATCATCTGACATGTGAGGCCAACAGTAAAAGGCCATCTTTACTTATTTCTGCTTCAGAATGGGGCAAGAAACAATACCCGATATAGAGTTTAAATATTTCTCAAGGCAACTCGCTAACACTAAAAATGAAATAATAAAAAATATATATACTCGCTTTCACTAAAAATTAAATAATAAAAATATATATAAATATATAATGAAATTTAAAAAATAAGTTATTTTTGCCACGCGATTTTTTTTTCTTTTTTTTATCTTCTCCATCATTTTTATTTTTTTCCCGCTGATTCGACCCCCAACATAATCCAATATTCCTAAAAGTTAGAAACAGCCAACAAAAAAGTTTTAAAAAAATAATATAACGTTGAAAAAAAAATTTCACGGATGCCAAGGTCTTAAATGAAGGTGAACCGGTTATTATTATTATTATTATTATTATTATTATTATTATTATTCCCCTTGACGGAAGGGGACACGAATATCTACGCGTTCCCTTCGTATCGTAAAAGTCAAATAAATGGGGCGGAGCGAGAGGACTGGAAAACCCCTCCTTTGTATTTTCCTCCTAGAAGTCAAGATTCTTGCATAGACTCAGGCACTCCCCTTATAAGGGGGATTATGTCTCTTGTATATAGAAACAGATATTTTATAGGACACAACACCGTTAATAATATATATCAAATGTAGAGTAACAACATTAACTAAACTATCATTACAGTATAATTTTCAGTAAAACAGGTATTGTTATTATTTTTGTTTTTAATATAGCAAAGAGGTGATGTCACCAAAAAAAAATAATAATAATATAACACTTCAGAATGCTATCAAGATTCCATACTATACAACCCTCAATGTAAACACTGCTATGTATAATAAGATAAAAGAAAAAATTAACACTAAATGTATATAAATATACACCCATTCATTAATAATAATAATCATAATAACAATAATAATAATAAAAAATTAAAATCTAGAATTTAATTTTGTCAAAGCACAAAATCTCTCTCTCTCTCTCTCTCAATATATATATATATATATATATATATATATATATATATATATATATATATATATATATATATATATATATATATATATATATATATATATATATATATATATATATATATATATATATATATATATATATATATATATATATATATATATATATATATATATATATCCAGGATAAATAATGTCTCTACACTAATTTCAGACCCGACTTATAATAGGAACTAATGGTGTTATAGATATGGAAAACTCGCAATCATTACTACTCCATTTAGCATTACCTTCATTATTTTTGTTATTATTAGTGTTTAATGATGTCATGCCGACAAGAAGAAAATAAGTAGTAGTTCATTAAGTTCAATAAAAAAAATAGTTTTGGTAGTATTATCAGCAGCAGTAGTAAAAGCAGAAGTGGTAGTAGTAGTAGTAGTAGTAATAGTAGTGGTGGTAGTAGTAGTAGTAGCCATTATAAATTTTATTATTATTATTGTTATAATAATTATTATCTTTATTATTATCACATTGAAAACTAATTTCAGTGTAAGTAAGGATATTAAAAAATATCCATATATAACATGAAAAACCCATTTTAATAAACAAAATAAATCAAATATATAAATAACTTTATTCTCTCTCTCTCTCTCTCTCATATAATATATATATATATATATATAATATATATATATATATATATATATATATATATATATATATATATATATATACACGCACACCATAACATTCCAACAACAATAACCACGTGGGGATATGTTATAGCCTATATCATATAAATTCAGGTTTCAGACAACCAATACTATTATGTAACTCTCTCTCTTTCTCTCTCTCTCTCTCTCTCTCTCTCTCTCTCTCTCTCTCTCTCTCTCTCTCTCTCTCTAATACCTAGATTGCATCAGGAAGTTACATAACAAACCTCAAGTTCATTATTATTTCTTAGATAACCTGGCATATTTATATGTTTTTGTGCATGTACGTAATGTGATACATCATGAGCAATACATACCAAAATGTACTTACTGAACATACGAGCACGAGAATTACTGCACTTGTTCCAAAGCTTATAACTCACCTGCAATAAAAGGAACATTCATTAAGTTAATAAATTAATAACAATAATAATAACAATAATAATAATAATAATAAAAACATAGCTTGATTAAAAACATAATTAAAAGAAACATTATAATTATAAATAAGTCACAACACCACAAAGTAGAAAATAAAGTAATTAAGTTAAAAGTACATAATCATAATAATAATAATAATAATAATAATAATAATAATAATAATAATAATAGAACAAATGGAATGCAATACCGCATTTTGAAAGGTCTTCACAAAATCTACCTTTCTTGTCGGATATCGAATATGGATGATAAAGTATGTGAAGATATTTTGTAATGTCTTATTGCGCACTGCTTTTGTTCTAACCACCTAAACCTTGGGTGTTGATGGGGATAATTAAATGTGTACAGGACCAATGGTGGGTTGGGGAAGTGGGTAAAATGGAGATGAATGGTCGCAGTACTTTTTCCTGCATCTGTATGATACCAGTAGATATCCCAGTTCCCTCTCTTATCTACAGCCTCTGTGGTATAGTGGACTAAGCTGTGGCGTTCTAGACTAGAGTTAGCAGGATCGGTTCCCGAAAAGAAAGGTAAATTATATGACGACAAATAATAATAGTAATAGTAAGAATACAATTATAGGAAATAAAAAAGGATAGAAAAAAAGACCGAAAACATGGCATATTAAGTCTAATTTTACATAAAAATGATTCTAATTCTAATACTAATAAGAATAATCATAATAGTAATAATTCGATAATATCAATAATAACAGCAATAATAATAATAATAATAATAATAATAATAATAATAATAATCATCATCATGAGTAAGAAACATTTAAGATTAATTATAAAATAAATATAAAAATATTGCAAAGACGAAAATATTATATGCTACTACTGTTCTTTTAATGCGAGATACCGGAACGAGCAAAGGCGAGTGCCCTCATCGGGGCCAGGCACCATGAAAATTAAAGTGAAAGAAACAGAAGGGGAGAGCTGTGACTTGTCAAGTGTGAAGGGGTAGTGAGAGACGTGTAATGAATACGCCGGAATATTCAGTGTAGATGTGGACATAGAAAAAGAACCGTGACTGAAGGAAGATTTAACATCGAGTTGTTGCTGATATATTTGTCACAATAGTTCCCATTTGAAAAGGGGTGGACACACATGAGTTGGAGCTAGGCACGCAAATAAATAAAAAAAAAATAATTAATTCAGCAAAACGCGAAATAATACAACACATATGAGCCAATGGAGAGACAATGGAAAGGTGAAATATAGAGACAAAGTTTAACCTTTAACCTAAGCTGTGGCTAATTTTACTGAAATATTTTTCACACTCCAATCATTTATTTATTCGTTTTTTTAACCTAAATATATTAACCACAGAGTGGATAAAAAAAATAACAAAAATACAAGATCTTACCAATTCCTACTTCATTCGTTAAAACTAAGTTCAATGGATAGGATTCGGTTTTACGTCACGAACTCCCTTTTCTACTAAGGGCTAGGACGGTTTCCTTCTTGCGAAGGACTTGTTTTGGCAGATATATTCGTTACCCTGAGTGTATGCCCTTACTAACCTCAGTCCGTGACGGGGCGCGAACCCTCGACCTGCCGCCTCAGAGTCGCAGACGCTACCATTTTGCCACGGAGACGACATAAACTAAGTTCAATCTGTTCTTTTTAATATGTATAAAACAGGCCAAGGGCCGTAACTTATACACATAAAAGTAGTATACATCATTATCTTTTACTATTGAAATATTGTAATTAGTATTCATTTGGATAAGAGTAGGCGACTCGGAAAATAACAACCCCAGTGTTCGAGATCACATCGAGGCATTTAGGAAGGCCATTCAGCCTTTTCCCCAAGTTCCAACCTGCCTGTGTCCACCCCCATTCGAGTGGGGACTAAAAACCTTAAATAATCAGTTATTATTATTATTATTATAATGATTTTTAAGAGATATATGCAATCACGTGACCAACATACATGATTATTCACACTGAAAGTAAAGGGGGAGGGGGGGTCGAAATGGAAATGCGAAAGAACAGTCGCCTCCATTTATGCCATCGTCATCAGATGGCTGAACACGTGACTGATGACGTCAAAATGCCATACAAAGGATCGTCAAATATGACGTCATATTCCAACTATATAAACTATGAGAGAGAGATTATTTTTATTTTATTAATTTATTGCGCCAAGGCGTCAGACATTACATGAGTTCATACAAATAATGCTTCAAATGGATACAAAACCAAGAATTGAACATGGGTTACAGGGAGGTGTACATATTGATAAAACACTGCTGCATACTAATACACAACTCACAGTATGGCAGCACAGAGTACATTATATGCAAAAGTAAAGCTCAGAGAAACGCAGAATGCACAAACAGAATTATACAGCAACATACAGAAAATATATGTATAATTCAATATAATTAATGGCCACCAAAGTGAGGATAACGAGCAAGAATAACATCAAGGTTGTCATCATTAAGTAAAAATGAGCAGATCTGTATTAAGTTCTGACCTCGTGGTAAAACATCTCTCACTGTGGGGCACTGAAGACAATAGTGGTCAAGAGTGTTAGCATTAGGACGGTCGCATAATTTACAGGAGGTGTACTGTGGCATATGAGAGAGAGAGAGAGAGAGAGAGAGAGAGAGAGAGAGAGAGAGAGGAGAGAGAGAGAGAGAGAGAGAGAGAGAAATTTACGGATCTAATTATTTATTATTGAATACATATCACTACTACTACAATTACTACTGGTAATAATAATAATAATAATAAAAATAATTTTATAATACTAATATATATAATTATCATCATCATAATTGGTAATATGAACAGTATATTATTACAATTCAAGCAAATAATAATAATAATAATAATAATAATAATAGTAATAGTAATAATAATTATTATTATCATTATTATTATTATTATTATTCATTCTCTAAATGTATTCCCATTTGAAATGACGTTTCTCTGTTTATCTGTTCGTTTCCTTTTTGGGTGGGTCGAGTCCCAAGGGGTCCCTGGACTTCCCAGGGAGCGCAAT
Source organism: Halocaridina rubra (assembly GCA_037179515.1). Classification (NCBI taxonomy): domain Eukaryota; kingdom Metazoa; phylum Arthropoda; class Malacostraca; order Decapoda; family Atyidae; genus Halocaridina; species Halocaridina rubra. The sequence continues at coordinate 42,244 of JAXCGZ010009947.1, forward strand.
GGGGTGCCGAAGAAATTATGGTAGAAGAGATTTTTTAAGATTTTTTTTTTTCTGTAGGGGGGACGTGGAGCGGGAGGCAATAGAAGGAAAAGAGGGGAGGAGGGAGGAGGAGGAGGAGGAGGAGGAGGAGGAGGAGGAGGAGGAGGAGGAGGAGGGAGGAGGAGGAGGAGGAGGGAGGAGGAGGAGGAGGAGGAGGAGGAGGAGGAGGAGGAGGCATTTCTATCTACGACCATATTTAGACTTTCAAAGAACTCATTCTTTCGGGCTTTTCTCTCTGACTGTCTAACATTCTACCTACTTTCAGCATAATAACAATAATAATAATAATAATCCGGTTTTACGTCACGGACTCCCTTTTCTACCAAGGGCTAGGACGGTTGCCTTCTTGCGAAGGACTTGTTTTGGCAGGTGTAATCGTTACCCTGAGTGCATGCCCTTGCTAACCTCAGACTGTGACGGGGCGCGAACCCTCGACCTGATGCCTCAGAGTCGCGGACGCTACTTCTTGAGCCACGGTGACTACTACTACTACTAATAATAATTATAATAATAATAACAATTCATCGCAAGAAGGGTTAATTAATGAAATATTTGTTAATAAATCTGGTATATTACAGTCTCTTGTGCAAATATGTTTGGCTACTATGGTATATTACAGTCTCATGTGCATAAATGTTTGGATACTATGTGAACGTATCATTCTTTAAGAATATTTATTCATTTATACAAACACACACATTTTGTATATATATATATATATATATATATATATATATATATATATATATATATATATATATATATATATATCATATATTGCCCCTGGCTAAGACTCGATCCTAACAAACTATATTAGTGTGCCAAAGTGCTATCAAGTACACCACTGAACGTCTAAAAGATGAAGCAAACCTCACAGCTAACTGCTATGCTAGGGAATGAAAGTATTCTTTCAGAATGCTTTTTGTTCATATTACAGCTTTGTTTTCGCATTTAATTCAAATCCCTATCTTTATGGGCATCAATAATAATAATAATAATAATAATAATAATCAAATAAACACATTAATACATGTGAAAACATGAATCACATTTTGCTCCTGACCAGGACTCGAACCTAAGTCACATAATTACTGTGCCAAGGTACTTTATTATATATATATATATATATATATATATATATATATATATATATATATATATATATATATATATACATATATATATATATATATATATATATATATATATATATATATATATATATATATATATATATATATATATATACCGCTGCAAAATTTCAACTGAAGGTCTTTTGGACTTAAATACGACTGGCCAGGCTAGCTCAATTTAATGTATTCCTCCAGTTACGGTTCTTTTTTGTGCCTGCACCAACACCGAATAGTCTGGCGTATTTGTTACACATCTCTTATTAACCTTGCACATGTGACAAGTCACAACACTCCACAGCTGCTTCTCTTTCATTTTTTCTCATCATTATTAGGTCCTCATTACTTGGGTTATTCCTTCAACCTGTCCTTTTATTGTTTCTTATTCTCTTATATCTGCTACTTTTTCTTTAATGTTATATGTTTTCTTAATGTGCGGGACAGATTAGGGCAATTCTGTTTGCGCCAGTAATGGAATGAAACTCACATATAAATAATATATATATATATATATATATATATATATATATATATATATATATATATATATATATATATATATATATATATATATATATATATATATATATATATATATAGAGAGAGAGAGAGAGAGAGAGAGAGAGAGAGAGAGAGAGAGAGAGAGAGAATCACGTGGTACCACACTGTGTTTTCAGCTTACCTCCGAAGATACTTCCATGTCCATTTTGCATGGTTTGGAGGATTTTGGTTTGCCATACCAAAGGACCCAGAGTTTCAATTCACCAAGTTTTCTTATACAGAAAAGCTCTATTTCATTCATTCATTCCAAAAATACAGAAAAGAGAGAAGTGGTGATTATTATTTTTTTGCCCCTGTCGAAGCAGCATGCAAAAGGTATACGAATATGGACAGGGGCAGTCGTGTCAAAGATAAGGAAGAGACAGCAGAGGCGTTTTTGGTCTCAATTCCCATGTTGTTGCAAAACAAACACTACCATGTTGTACATAGACACAAGAATACGCAAGCCTATGCCAGTCTGGAAGTCCTGCGCCTCTATAGATATATGAGTGCGTTTGTGTATGTGTGTACAATCTTTATTCATGCAAATCTGTTAAACCGATTTTTTTATTTTAACTTTTGATAACACCCCCTCCATTAAAAAAAAAAAGTGTTATATGTATGTTTATAATTTCATTTTAAGTTTTCTCTGGTACTACCTTATTAAATAGTGACTGTTAGCTGACTGTCATTTCTTATATGAATTTCTCCAATAAGCGAAAATACATAAGAATTTCATTACATTAATAACTTTGTGTCGAGAGAGAGAGAGAGAGAGAGAGAGAGAGAGAGAGAGAGAGAGCCACTTACTCGACTTTTTTTTTAAATTCTATCTTTCCGCATTAATGAGACAAGGTTCGTCCCCGAGCGAGGATTTATCTATACATCTAAACTTGCAAAAGCATAATTAAGTAGTGTCTCCTTGGGTCCGTTTAACAACCACGACGAAACAACAAGAAAAGAATAAAATTAGAAGAAGAAGAAGAAGGAGATAAGAAGAGGAAGAAAAATATGAAAGAGAAGAAGGAATCACGTTTCTACAGAACACGTTTAAAAGGCAGGATAATAATAATAATAATAATAATAATAATAATAATAATAATAATAATAATAATAATGAGGGTGCAAAAATATCTACTCCTCGTTCTTTCTCTTATTTAAAGTGCGACATGCAAAATGCTTCATGCAGAATGAAAGAGAAGGTAAGCAAATCCCCCCCCCCCTATTACGATCAGTTGCCTCGTACGATGCGCAAGGTTAAATAGGGAGAGTATGTTCACCCCCCTCCACCACTTGCATTAATGAAATATCCCATGATAAATAATAAAATAATAATAATGTAAGAAACTTACACAAATATATATATATATATATATATATATATATATATATATATATATATATATATATATATATATATATATATATATATATATATATATATATATATATATATATATATATATATATATATATATATATATATATATATATATATATATATATATATATATATATATATATATATATATATATATATATATATATATATATATATATATATATATATATATATATATATATATATATATATATATATATATATATATGTATGTATGTAAGTGTGTGTGTGTGTGTATGTATGTATATATATATATATATATATATATATATATATATATATATATATATATATATATATATATATATATATATAAAGAAAGAAAGAAATAATAGCATCATATCCTGCTGAAGCCAGGCGGGTGGCCACAACTGATCAAAACTAGGATGCAGTAAGGCTTATCTTATCTTGTACAGTCTCGCACCTTCCATAAACTATTCTGTAAGGAAAAAATCAGGCTCCCCTTATCCCTTTTCGTCCGCTCTTATGACATGCAGGGAATATTAGTACCTATAAAGTACACTCTCTAGCTTCCACTCAGAGTAATTATTAACTACATAAAAGAAATGCATAATAATTTGAATTAATAAATTAATTAAATCAAAGAAGAAGAAAAAACACACTATAAGCAAACGAAGATCAAACTCCTTTCCTTGACCTAATATAAGGAAATAGGATTATGCTGACGTCACGGTTCCTATGTAGGATGTTGGAACAAAAGACCAACAGTAGGATAAGAAGTGTATATATATACACATACACACATACATTATATGCAGGTATATATATATATATATATATATATATATATATATATATATATATATATATATATATATATGCTCGTTTTCTTAGAATAGAATTGTGTGACTTTAACAAGTCATTATAATATCCCTGGGCTTGTCTCTTGTTAAAGTCATAAAATCCTATTCTAAGGAGAAATAGCATGAGAAAGTTCACATGTTTTTCGAGAATAAATGTTGTACACACACACACACACACGGTGTGTGTGTGTGTGTGTGTGTGTGTGTGTGTGTGTGTGTGTGTGTGTGATTACCTAATTGTGATTACCTAATTGTGTTTACGGGAAAGAGCCCAAAGCTCGTATCTTCCCGTCTCCTGATCGGTTCCATTTTTAGACTTAGTGATACTTATCATACCTGTCCTTAAAACTATGGATTGAGGTAGCATTAACTACCTCCTCGCTTAGCGAATTCCAATTATCAACTACTCTTACACTGAAAAAGTATTTCCTTACATCCTGCAAACAAGTTTTCTTCCGAAGCTTCAAACTATGACCTCTAGTTCTAGAGCCAGCCATATCGAAATATCGATCCCTATCCACTCTATCATAACCATGAAGGAATTTAAAGACTGTCACCATATCCCCCCTTACTCTTCTAGCTTCGAGTGATGGCAAGTCTAATTCCCTCAGCCTCTCATCATAACCGAGATTGCGTATTTCTGGCACCAGTTTTGTGGCATGTCTTTGAACTTTTTCAAGCTTAGCTATGTGCTTTTTCAAGTGCGGATTCCAAAAGGGGGCTGCATATTCGAGTTTTGGCCTCACATAGGTTACATAAATATTTCTGAACATTTCCTTGTCCATGTGCCTGAAGGCTACCCTTACATTTGATAAGAATGCATATGCTGCCCTTACTACGCCATTTATATGTATTTCTGGAGACAAATCTGCCAATATGTTTACTCCTAGATCTCTCTCATTTTCTGTCTCCTGAAGTTGTACTCCAGCCACCGAGTAGTCAAGCTTGGGCCTTCTTGCACTTGTACCCATTCTCATTACCTTACATTTTGAGGTATTGAATTTCATTAGCCACTTTTCTGACCACTCATGCAGATTATTTAGATCCTCCTGAAGTTCTCTACCATTGTTCTCGTTTTTTACTTTCTTCACAATCTTTGCATCATCTGCAAACATATTCATGAATGAATTTACAGACTCTGGTAGGTCATTTACATATACAAGGAACAAAAGTGGCCCTAAAACTGAACCCTGTGGAACTCCACTACTAACTCTTCTCCATTCAGACACTGAGTGTCTTACTCTAACCCTCTGTTCCCTTCCTTCTAAGTAAGTTTTTATCCATTCCAAGACATTTCCACCTATTCTAGCCATTGATTGCAGCTTCCTAATAAGTCTCCCATGTGGAACAGTGTCAAACGCTTTCTGGAAGTCTAGGAATATGCAATCTGCCCAGCCCTCTCTTTCCTGTAAGATTTGGCTTACCTCATCATAAAATTCTAATAAGTTTGTTACTGTTGATCTTCCTTCTCTGAAGCCATGTTGCCTCACTGACAAAAAGTTGAAGGATTCCAAGTGAAGAGAGATATGTTTCCTTAGTAGTTTCTCCATAACTTTGCAAACTATGCTGGTCAAGGAAACTGGTCTATAGTTCAGAGCCGTATCCCTCCTTCCCGTTTTGAAGATAGGTATCACATTTGCTTGTTTCCAGCATCTTGGAATCTCCCCCGACTCCAATGACTCCTTAAATATGATACTTAGTGCCACTGATATTGTGTTTGCGCATTTTTTAAGCACATGAGGGGATATGTCATCAGGACCTGTAGCTTTATGAACATCTAAATCCATCAGCGCTTTGCATACCTCTGTGGCTGTAAGGTTGATGTTCTCTAATACCGGCCCTTGAGCTTCTATCACTGCAATCTGAGGGGGTGGGGTATTTTCTACTGTAAATACTGACTGAAACTCCTTGTTCAATTCTTTGCAGATCTCTTCGTCCGTCTCAGTGATGCTTCCATCCGCTCTCTTTAGCCTTAAAACCTGTTCTTTTACCTTCAGTTTTCCTCTGATAAAGCTGTGGAAAAGCTTGGGATTTTCTTTCGCCTTCCTGGTGATGTGTGTGTGTGTGTGTGGTGTGTGTGTGTGTGTGTGTGTGTGTGTGAAAACAAGATAATGGTTTACGAATATTGCATTTTGTTAAGTGTTGACTTAGGCTACATGACAGGCCTTTCATCAAGCTTGAATCCATAGTGAAGTTGGTTCCACTAATGTCCTGATGTTTCCATTGATAAATTAATCACACCTACTGAACTGGCCAAGGATGAAATGATGACAGACGCCCTTGACATTCTTAACATAATTTAGAATATTTAAACCTAATGTATAACTTGTCAGAAACAAACATCAGCAGAATAGCTATCTCTCTCTCTATTTATTCTGAACTTATTATTATTATTACCAAATTATGCATCTCATTACTACAATACTGACATAATATTACTAAAATCTAAGAACTTCAGCATTAAAGTCTGTTTAATATAAATTTATTTGTGCCTAACACATACACTTTCGAAGTTTCATTGTTTCAGCAACATGGTTCGGCAATTATTCTACTGCCATGCGGTAGCTGAAATAACACTTCTTGAATACTGATTGGTATTAAATCTAGCAAAAGAAAATGCACTACTACTGGCACTGGCTGCTTTCGTAGTAATGCGTGTAGGACGAAATAATGTCCATCTCCCCCAACCAAGGCCTACGATGGTTAAGTGGTTAACGTGCCTGAATGGAGAGTTGAAAGATCAGCGATCGAGACCACCGTGGGGCGATAGGACTGTGGCATCCAGTCTTCACTCCCCAGCCACACACTCTCAAGGCTCAATTGTCGGATGGATCCCACTGCAGGCTGAAAAGCCTACTTTTGAGTAGAAATTTTATCACCACCCTATGAGTCCTGTTACTTAAAGTGTGCACAATAGTAATGAGATCCACCTACAACTATGTTTCTTCATTTAAAAATTATAGCCTCATGAGTCAGACGATCAAAGGCACCACTCGCCAAGTCCAATCAAGCGCACCTCTTGACAAGAGTTCCATGGCTATTTCCAAATCTGTAGGTATTGTTAGAGGCACATCACATGTACCCCAGACTTCTACGCATACCAAACTGCATAATAGGAAAAGTCCAACACACACTGCATAATTATAAAGACACTTTACCAGCAGACGCTTTTAGAACGCTATCACACCAAAGTGGCACGTCGCACATGGCATGTCACGTGGCACGCCAGTTGAAAACGAACATCCAGAAGTATATGAAACCTTTCACACAGAAGTGGAGTGACACATCCCATGTGCAACTTTCAATGTAGAAAATCCAAGTGAGAAAGCAAACGCCAAAAATTGTAAACACAATATCTTCAAGCCACATCCGGAAAAAAAAACACACACACACTACATGACGCTAGGTTTATACTAGATACTTAGGAATATTGTTTCCATATATGAAAATTATCCTTCAAAGGAGCATCAAGAAATGCATAGTGGGACAAGTGTATATATGACTGGTAACCTTCAAGCTAAAAAAAAAGTTCCGAGTCAATAGAAAGTAAATTACCCTCTTCTAATTACAATCAGTGAAACAACGGAGTTAAATCTTCACGTATATATGACTCAAGTTAATCCAAGGTCATCAAGACTTCATATAAACACCATGTATGCAAGTTTACTCACTAAATATGCCCAGTTGTCAGGAGCCAGTAAATGACAGATGCCACTCCTGTCCCACATACTAGTATTTCTTTTTCATAATCACCTTCCAAACTATTAAAGGTCTTAATTTAAGTTCAAAATATATTAATACTAGCAATCAGTAATTAGGACTGTTTATTTGACAAGCACTAGAGAAGAGAGGTCGCGACTCTTGTTCTATTGACCATCTTAATAGGATATTCCTCCTCAACCTCATTTCTATTATTATTATTAATTACTATTCAAATAAAAAACATGCAGATATAATTATTATACCAGCTGAGAGGGCAGGGGCTGCAAACCAACATGAGTCAAAACTGCCTAATCCACGCAACGTAAAATAATTATCAACAACATAATAATCTCATTAATGATCACTTCAAGCAGCAATTAACTCTAAAGCCAGAGTTAATTACAATGTAATTATTAAATATAATTATTGACGTCACAGAAGCCGGTTTCAAAGGCAGATTCTAATCACTAAATTTAGCACGTGCGTAGTTTACCTCGGGCAGTTTCAAGGTCCCTTTTTAGGCAGGCAGGAATACCTGTGGCTCATAAATAAATAAATAAATAAATAAATAATAATAATAACAATAATAATAATAAAAACAATAAAGACAGTAATAAGAGATGAGAGGTTACTGACAACTCTAATAATGGGAAAACAAACCCAGAGTAGAGTATTGTGTTTCACAATTATATTACAATATGAAGCTTTCGTTTTCTACTGAAAGAATATTCACGAGAGCGCTGTTGTAAATCCTCAACTCCTCAGGAGGAGAAGTTTTACAACAGGTATATACATCGGTACCGAGAAAATGATTTCAGTGGAAAGCGAAAGTTTGATATTGTGTAAGTTTTCATTAAACACAATACTCTATTCTGGGTTTCTTTTTCCAATATATAAATAAATAAATAAATAATAATAATTGATATTATAAACAATAATCACTTCAGAAAGAGTGGACGAGAAATCTACAGACATGACTAAATAAAAATGATAGCAGAGATGCATAATCTTTGACCATAATAATCTGTTCAATCACAATGTTTACGGCATGAAAAGAAACATACAAATGAAGATAATGCCAGGCTCTCCCCACCTTACCAATCCTCTTTAGTTACCTCCAACGACTTGCACAGATTACATCTAGTGTGTGTGTGTGTGTGTGTGTGTGTGTGTGTGTGTGTATGTATATATATATATATATATATATATATATATATATATATATATATATATATATATATATATTATATATATATATATATATATATAAACTCAAAATTCACTGATATTTATCAATGCAAAAAATTATACAAGCATACACCCACACACAGCAAGAACAGACATAGTCCCTCTCCTACCCTTAAAAAGGGGAAGCATAAAAACCTATTACATTCTCACGTCCAATTTCATTAAGTTTTATAACTCAACACAAGCTTGAAAATATGCAACAACGCCCAGGTCATAAATGGAGCCCACTTATAGGGTAAGGTCAAGAAAAGAGTTGGTGTATATATATATATACATATATATATATATATATATATATATATATATATATATATATATATATATATATATATATATATATATATATATATATATATATATATATATCAAAAGACCTTTCGGTTTCTCCAGTCAGGACTCGTCACTGAGGAACAATCGTCTCTATATCTCCCTAGTCCCTCCGCCCTCCTCTGTCACAACATACACCCTCATGTCCTCCCTTGCCACATTCATAAATCCATAAATATATATACCAATTTCACATTTTTTCTCTTGCAAACTCTGCTTTCAAGTTTTCCGAGTCATAATGCGATCATAAAATCTACTGATTCATCTCTAGAGATTCCCCAAGTCGCAATGGTATTAATGAACACCAATCTTCGAGGTTGCAGTTACAGCATAGTAATGCTATAGAAGGATTTTAATGAGGCAATGCCTCACACAAAATGAAGATCTATAACTACCTATATACAGGAGCCATTTTCCACTTATAAGGGAGGTGGCTGAGTCAATGCAAAATACTCCAAAGTAAAGCCATTATTTCTCTCTCTCTCTCTCTCTCTCTCTCTCTCTCTCTCTCTCTCTCTCTCTCTCTCTCTCTCTCTCTCTCTCTCTTTCCTATACCCTCCTCTTCACCAGTCTCTAGTTTAAACAGGTTGGAGTGTATTAACTCCCCAGATATATACGACTAATAAAACTGGCATTTGGTCTTGTAGTTTCAATTGCATGCACATACACACACACACACAGAGAGAGAGAGAGAGAGAGAGAGAGAGAGAGAGAGAGAGAGAGAGAGAGAGAGAGAGAGAGAGAGAGAGAGAGAGAGAGAGAGAGAGAGAGAGAGAGAGAGAGAGAGAGAGAGAGGAGAGAGAGAGAGAGAGAGAGAGAGAGAGAGAGAGAGAGAGAGAGAGAGAGAGAGAGAGAGAGAGAGAGAGAGAGAGAGGAGAGAGAGAGAGAGAGAGAGAGAGAGAGAGAGAATCACGTGGTACCACACTGTGTGTTCAACTTACCTCCGAATATACAAAGAAGAGACAAAGCAGTTTTCCTTGAGAAATTTTTACAAGTACCAAATAGGTGGAGCTCAAATATTTTGGGAGATTTTCAAAATAAATTATACCAACCACGACTTCGCTGCACATTGCAAAAGGTACTAATAAAAAAAAAATGGCACATAGTCTGAGTTTTTGCAATCCTCAAACTTAAAATTTTCTTTTTGCTGAAAGACACGAGGATGGCCAGAGTATCACGAGCCTTCGTCCCTTGGTTCTTTCGTACAGGAATAATCCCGTAATTTTGTGTGTGTGTATATATATATATATATATATATATATATATATATATATATATATATATATATATATTTACCTTGGCTCTCTCCCCCACTTTGGGGGGTAGCCGACATAAAAAAAAGAAACAATAAGGGGATTACTTTGCTCTATGGGCAATGACGAGGGAGCTAGCGACCGTTCAGATGGCACTGCTGGAGTGCCACAGCCCATCCTCCCGGCTCTTCCACAACCTGTGTCGCTTCATAACTGCCAACTCTCCTACTGCCCCTACCACAGGGTTACCTCTGTAAGATGCAGTCCCTGTGGTAACAGCAGATGCCCATCAGAGCTGCGTCACAATCGCTCGCCACTCATTCCTATTCCTAGCACGCTCACTTGCTTCCCTCACATCCATCCTCCTATCATTCAGGGCTCTCCTTACTCCATCCATCCACCCAAACCTAGGCCTCCCTCTAGCATTTCTCCCATCAACTCTCGCATTCATCCCCTTTTTCAGCAGTCTTTCATCATCCATCCTCTCCACATGGCCAAACCATCTCAGAACATTCATATCTACTCTGGCTGCCAATTCTCTCCTCACACCTGATCTTGCTCTCACCACTTCATTCCTAACCCTATCCAACCGAGATACACCAATCATACTCCTCAGGCATTTCATCTCAAACACATTTAGTTTCCGTCTCTCACTTACTTTCATACCCCATAACTTTGATCCATACATCACAGTTGGCACAACCACTTTCTCATACAAAACTTTCTTGACATTCATTTCAAACCCTCTATTCTTCATCACTACTTTCAACGCACCCAACACTTTACATCCTTCATTCACTCTGTGACACACATCTGCTTCCACTCCACCATTTGCAGCTATAAGCGAACCTAAATACTTAAACTGATCAACTTCAAGTGTCTCTCCATTCAACATAACATTCAATCCAGCACCATCCTCATTTCTTGTACACCACATAACCTTACTCTTTCCCACATTTACTCGCAACTTCCTTCTCTCACACACCATTCCAAATTCTGACACTAACTGACACAGCTTCTCCATTGAATCTGCCACCACCACAGTATCTCTGCAAACAGCAACTGATTCAGCTCCCACTTGTTATCATCCCCATCTACCATTCTCAAACCTCGAAAACGCACTCGCTCATTCACCTCTCTTACGACTCCATCAATATATAAATTGAACAGCCATGGTGATATCACACATCCCTGTCTCAGTCCCACACTCACTAGAAACCACGCACTCACTTAATTCCCTACCCTAACACAAGCTCTACTGCCCTCATACAAACTCTTCACTGCTTGCAACAGTCTACCATCAATTCCATATAACCTCAAAACATTCCACATTGCCTCTCTATCAACTCTATCATGCACTGTCCATACAGATGGTAAAATAGATCTGAAAAAATCCTTTCTTTTTTTTTCTTCCTTTTATTCAAGGCTGGAAAGGAATATATATCCTCTTCGTGCAAGAGTGTGAATGCCTGAATGTATACAAATGTTTCCATATATATATATATATATATATATATATATATATATATATATATATATATATATATATATACATATATATATATATATATATATATATATATATATATATATATATATATATATATATATATATATATTGCGAGTGCGTTTACATACATACATGCGTGTATGCATAAAAAGGGCATTCAGGTTTAGATATTATAATAATAAAAATAATAATGATAATAATAATAATAATAATAATATACAAATACATGCAAATATAAATAATCTATAAAGAAATAAATGAATTAAAAGATAAATAAGAGGACATTTGAAGGCCGACCTTCATGGGACCGCAAGCAGCAAATTTATTGCGATGTTCCTCATCGAACAAAAAATTCAATAATGTGTGTGCGCGCATATGCGTACCCATGCTTGCTTGCATATGTCTGTGGGATCGTCTCCTAGTCACTGGTCTATGTTTCATTATGTCCGTGTAATTTTCTTTTTTCATAACGAGAGAAATGCTTGTAATTCCCCATTTCCTAGGCACGAAATCAGTGTCTACAATTTTCGAACTTCACAATTTCAAATATATAAAGAAAAAATAAAATAAATAAATAAATAAATACATAAATAGTACCAAAAATGACGTAAGGTTTGGGAGTAACGGAATAAGATACTAAATAAATTGGAAAATTAAAATATAAAGGAAAAAAAAATACCCTTCAACACAGGTGCACCGAACACAAAATAAAAATAAATACAAGGCCGTTTAGGACAAAGAGGGGGGGGGGGGGGCAGATTTAGGTAGGATGGAAAGGGTGTTCGTACTTTTACGAGCTCCCCATGCACGACTTTGGGATCCCTGTACTAAACAGTACACCCCAAAAGCAAGGTTAAACATAATAATTATAACTACATAAATATTGGGTCTGAATAAGGATACGCTGTAATGAGAATCTAAATATTACTAGATATATAATACTGTCTGTATTCCCCTTTTCTTACTTCTAAAAAACTTTGTTTATATTGCATGTGGTACAAGAAGAAGAAGAGAAGAAGAAGAAGAAGAAGAAGAAGAAGAAAAGAAGAAGAAAAGAAGAAGAAGAAGAAGAAGGAGGAAGAAGAAGAAGAAGAAGAAGAAAAGAAGAGAGGAGGAGGAGGAGGAGGAGGAGGAGGAGGAGGAGGAAGAAGAAGAAGAAGAAGAAGAAGAAGAAGAAGAAGAAGAAGAAGAAAAGAAGGAGAAGGAAGAAGAAGAAGAAGAAGAAGAAGAAGAAGAAGAAGAAGAAGAAGAAGAAGAAGAAGAAGAACTGCACTGGTCTTGGCACAGAAAACTCAATATTTCTTTCGTGTCATGGTTGTGACGCCGAACCTCTTTTCCTTGGTTAAGGTCTGAGCTGTTTTGCATACATGGTACAATCCCACAGTAGAGTAAAAAATGTAAAGTATCAAGACTCTTGAGGGTGCAGTTCTTGAAGAGTAATAACAAAATATAAAGATGTAAAATTTACATACGTAGACGAAAAAATAATTAAGAAAAAGTAGGTACTCGAGACCTGGTCAACTTTTTCACAATCAATGAACACCAAACATATAGTAAAACAGGGAAGAACCTTTTCCACCTAGCATGATGAGATGGTTCCTACGATTTTGGAAAAAGGTTGTGGTGGTAGGAGTACTACTACTACTACTACTACTACTAGTAGTAGTAGTAGTACTAGTAGTAGTAGGAGGAGGAGGAGGAGAAGAAGAGAGTAATGGCAGGGATACCTTATTTAACAATTGTACCTGCAAAAATTGCAGTCAATCTTGGATACCTTATTTAACAGTTGTACCTGCAAAAATTGCAGTCAATCTTGAGACCAACACACTGGTGCAATTAATAGCACCCTCCACACGCTACTTCATAACCTCCCCTCCTACAAAATCCTTTTCTGACAATATCCCCTATACCCCCTTTTAATCATAACCCTCCTCCTAACTCCTAAACTCAACTTTCTCCTTAATGAATTAAAAATAATAAATTAAGAAATATTTATAATATTCTCAAGCAATGGAAAATGTGGAAGGGAGGGGATGTGAGAAAGAGTCCATACCATAATAGGCCATTAGATAAGTGAAGATTATTTCAATATGTGGTACAAGCACCAAAATGTGTATTCTCTATGGCTAATTAACTTAGAAAAAACATCAACCTTCAAAAATTTCAAGATACTAGCCACTTTTCAACCACTTTGCGATTTGGTGTCTGGTCACAAAACATGGCATATATATCAGATGTTATCGATTTTCATCATGAAAATCGATAAAATTGATGTGGTCAGTGGACATCAAACACAATGTCTATTCTAATGAATTTAACAGAGGGCATCTTCTCTGGCATAGGCCTCAAACATTTTTTTACATGGTTTCAGGGAATTTACAGGTGCTGAACAATAAATTATGATAACAACTGCATCTGGTTTGTTCTCAGGTCTAGGCACCTTGGCTTCAAGAATTTCAACTGGCTGGGATTTTTTAACTCTGTCAAGTTTCTTTTGTTACTAAAATATGGAGGGAATTGGTTCCTATGTTGGTAAAACTCATGTACCAAAAGTAATACTGTGGGCTCTCTTTTTCGTCTCCCACACCAATCATGATAGTGATCTGGTCCACCTCTATATCTCAGCAATAGTTTGAATAAGCTGCTTTTAGCAGCCTGTAAACTGTTTGCTGTTATCTGATGTGCTTTAAGGGTTTCTGTTACTTTTGCAGCTAAAAGGAAAGATTCTCGAGTCCCAGTTGATGTCAACTAGGACATGTGTCTGACCATTGAAGTGCAGGGCTCCCTCCATGTGCATGCCATCCAGCATAAGTAAGAACTTGTCTTCATCATATTGCTCAAGTCAAATGCCACTGAGCTTACACTGCCAATGCATATAATGGTTGAGTAGCAGTGATTACTGAGACTAGTCTGGAGTTTATGTAAATCAACTGTTTTGATGATACGTGCCATCACATGCATGATAGTGGTCACTGAATGAGCCTGCTCCCTGAAAGTCGTCAAAAGAGATGTTATGCTCATTGGGAACTTGCTACTCCACCTTTATATGTTATAATAAGTAACAAATTATGTTTAGAAGCTTATTCATTTCCTCACTGATCCTGCCTTCTCGAGCGACTCATTAACGTTTTAGGTGTGGACTCAGCAACTTCTGTTGGGACAGTTAAGAAAATTTGGATGGAGGATGATTAGGGTTTTGCTAAGGAAGTAAGCTTATGCAGTGTTGTATTATGAGTCACAGTTCTAAAGCAGCATGTACCTTGCCTTGCTTTATCTCTACTAGTTGTCCAATGTATTCTTAATTATGTGAGCTGAGATGATGAAAGAAGGAAATGCTAGTTCCAAGGAAATATGTTGTGGATGTCATTGTACTTGGACTGTTATCCGTTTATTCCTTGATGATGTTGTAAATAAGCCTTCCCCGAGAATTTGTTGACAAACAACTCCATCATCTACATACTGGGTGACCACTTATCCTCAAATTCAGGCTGAAATTTCTAAAACATAAGTCATAGAATATGCTGCCACCATTATCAGTTGAAGTTCTATCAAATGTCACTTCCAACTCTTGACGAAAACAGACAACCCATCATATATTAGAAAAGGTGTCTCGTAGTCCTTGGAATGTCTTAAGATATTACGCACTATCTTTGTATTTCACATAACAGTTTTATTAAAGTAACTGCCCCATTGCCAAAGCCATTTTTGAAGCACTACATCTGGCATTTAGATACGTGATTTCATATCTGCTCAAAATTCTACCAAATTAACAAACTGAAGAAGTGTTGGTGTTTAAAGGATATTCAACAAATATTTCATTAAACTGTTTATCAACTTTTGATATGTGGTCAAGCATGGAATGAAAACTTTCACCACATATGCAAGAATGACTGCTTAAGTCAGCATATTCAGCTGCCCCTGAGAGAATAGAACCTACATATCTGCGGAAAGTAATGACTTATATCACATCCTTTCTTGAAAGGTCCCATTTCAGGTATTTCAATGAGTACTTTTCCATTAATCCTGAGTGTTTACTTCTGGCAATTCCACTCCATGTTGCTCATGTCAGTCCTAGTAGAGTCTGCACAGATCACCAAACTTAAATATGACAACTGTTGAATTGTTACTGTTCATCTGTTTCAATTATGTATATAACTAGCTTTGAAAATGCTTGTGGATATATCGCTTTTAGATGTGACACTCTGCTTGTGTTTTAGACTAGCAAAATGACACCTCTCATTGATATAGACTGCAACCATGCAAGCAGGATGATTGGAAATGATTTCAAGTCCTTGTTATTGTTTTGCTGACATATGAAACACTTTTGTCAATCTGATTTCAGTTACAGTATACTAGCCATATTTGAATTTGTGAAGAAAACTTAATTCATACCTATAAAAAACAATGTACCAAACAAAAAAGGGTCTTGCAACACATATATAAAACAACTAAACCCTTAGCAGGAAATGTATAATAAGTATTACAGAAATTTCACAAAAGAGGGGAAACTAAAGCCAAGTTCAACCTGTATTTCAAAATCATATGGAAGCAACACCTTCACGGTTTACCATAATGACCATAATATGTACCAAAGACCTTAGATAGGTTCACAAAAAGGCATCTGCATACATAAAAACCAACAATTGATATCAGCATAACTTAAATCAGACAGCTCTTGAAAAATACAGCTTTTAGCTGAGATGATGAAAGAAGGAAATGCTAGTTCCAAGGAAATATGTTGTGACGATGCCTTAGCAGTACAAACATGCAAATATTTGGAGATTGTGTACAGTCATCTGCTGAACTATTATCGTTGAACAATTTAGTACCAGTTTTTTTTAAGAAAATGCTCTTACTTTCAATTTCATTAATCCTAACTAAAAAATACATCTCTCTCTCTCTCTCTCTCTCTCTATGACCCAATGGAATATGTCGAGTACACTTCTACTATTCTAAAAAGACCCAAATTCAATCACTGGCACTGACAAAGAATAAAAAGAGCATTGCATGAAAAAAGGAAAAAATCGAAAAGACATGAAATATCAGACAAAATCGAATCGGTTTAATAATACAGCAGCAGGTCTTTTCAACCTAAATAGGACTCGCCAGGACAGCTTGACGTTGAGTCTTCCTTCAGTTAAAGCTCTTTACCTATGCCTACATGTACAATGAATATTCTGGTGTATTCGTTACATATTGCTAAGTATCCCATCACTCCCTATCTCTGTTCCTCTGGGTACCTCGTGGTGTAATGGCTAGCACACTCGGCTCACAACCGAGAGACCATGGGTTCGCGTCTTGAACAAGGAAGAAACACTTGGGTATGTTTCACTGAACCCAATTGCCTCTGTTCACTTAGCAGTATAATTAGGTACCTGGCATTCAGTCGATCGTTGTGGATTGCAGTTCAGGGGTGGTACTTCTTCGAGGCCAGGTAATATTCAGATTAAGAAGAATCTCTGTTCCTTTTTACAATTTATTTTCTTGGTTCCAGGCATAATGAAGTTAATTTTCTTTGCCTGTCCTAGTATCACACCCATAAAAGTCTAAAACCTAGTTCGGTCATGGGCAATGCGAGGGTAAAGAACGAATGTAGAAACTGTAATGTAGAAGCTCCTGAGAAGATAAGAAAATATTATACTCTCTCTCTCTCTCTCTCTCTCTCTCTCTCTTTAAGACAACGATACTGAATTTACCATCTATAAGTTTTATTTTATAGTATTTTTATTATAAGTATTAGACATCGTCTACATTCCCTTATATAAGCACACCCATAGCCATCAACGTGAGCATGTGCACAAACATGTATACACATAGACACACCTATTAAAGAGACTGTTAAGGACCATTAAGTATCGTTTGTGTGTGAGTGTATCGTTTTACAGGAACAAAAATAGTGGATGGAAGCTAGTAGCTATAGAGACATAAATATTGTCAAATATATAGAATACAAATACACATACTTGTGGCCATAAACACAGTGCAATGAAGAACATATGTACATTCTGATATCAGATACAAGTACACTCCTAACGATACTATAAAAACTAGGCCTATATATATCATTTGACAGGAGCAATGTACATACGCCTCAAGCGACAGACGATAATTAGGAAGAGTAAGTGCAATTTATAAAGCAAAGCCCATACCTACAGCGATAGAGACGATCTAATGGAATTTCAAGTATCATCTCATAAGAGATGTATGATTCTTGTCTATACCAAGTGGATCAGAAACATCAGACTAGCAATTTATGTAGCTTTATATATCAGCACTTCATCCCTTCCAAGAGATCCTGAGTTTGAACCCGTTTGGTAGGTTCACATATCGAGCCTCGTTTAGGCAAGAGAGTTTAAGTTGTTTACTGGGAGGTTACTGCTGAAGTAAAGGTATCATGCATAGATATGAATATGATAAAGAAAAAGTAGTGGCGTCCCTCCGGTGATTTGCCATTCCCAGACAATTTAGCAATTGCCTAGAACATCCTTCGAAGTCTCCTGTGACTCAAGAGAAAGAGAGAGAGTGGATGGAATATGTGCGTTATCAATCACGAGTGGACACAGGCCCAGTTAGCTCACGAA
>JAXCGZ010009948.1:0-42500 GCA_037179515.1 Halocaridina rubra
TAGGAGACTGAAAGGGCATTATGAACGTTCTTGTCTGCCCCCTAGTGGGCATCTTTATTACTTTCAATGTAAACAAAACATGGATTCGTTCATTAACAAAATAACAATTATATCAAATATTGTAACAGCTTATTACTGATTAACAATTAATATGGTAACACTCTATTTAGGATAAAGGAAGAATCTACGAGATAAATACAGTATTCATTCACTTTTAGTTATCAAGAACTTTGCAATGAAAAAAAGGGTGCAAAACCACCTTTTGAGGTATTTGCAACTTATAACTCAAAACACTTTATCCCCAACATATGAAGAATTAGCAAGATAAATACGGTATGCATTCATTAAATTGTGGTTAACAAGAAATATTTGCAAAGCCAACTGGGAAAAATTACCTTTTAAATATTTGCATTTTGTTTAGAAAATAGCTTTATTGACGAGTTTTTGACGTAAAACACTTTATTTACGATGATAGAAAGGGGTGAAATGAAATTAGAATTTATTAGGAAAAGAGATAGATTTTTACGGGCTCATAACCAGTCTTCAGAGGATGAGATTTTCGTTTATCACATTCAGTGAAAAGAAACTTCTCAGCAATGTATATCAGCTGTAATTTACAGGTTAAGGAATTAACTTTGGCATGTGAGATTCCAGTTTGGTAATCTACAAAATTTCGTGTGTATTGGAAGGAAATCAGAGAATAAAAATCCATAAGATTTATCCAGTAACGAATGTAACTAATTCTCGAAAATAAACCAATTTGCTTGACCCACGAGCTTTACCATACACTATCCCTCACCTTGTTGTGCTAGATGAATTCCTGTGAAGATGCCACGTAATTAAGATTTGAAATAAACTTAGACTACCTAGGCGAGATGTTGCCTCTGGGTAGTCTCGGCGCCAAAAGAGAGCGTCTACTTGTTCCTCCTGGTGAGTTCATCTGTAGGATACATTTCTAGAGCAGTAATTGGCTCTGATATCATTTTAAGGACTATTTTAGTGGTGGTCCCTGGCAGGCAATTATAGCAGAGATGCAAGGGAGAGACAGTATTTTTAGGTGCAACAAGTGGAAGCAAATAAAATAAAACGAGAATAATAATGAAAAGTTAGGTTACTGGTTCTTTTTTCTCTCATAATTTTCTTGGCTCGTAGCAGACAGAAAAATAGGAGCAGCCTTTATATCGGGGCTATACTTCTACACATACAAGAAGAGTGAATAAGGTATATTTAAGATTAGCTATAAGCTAAAATACAAATTGCAAATAATCATAATCTGCGAAAGTCAAGAAGTGGGAATTATTTTTTTAGTTAGAAAATAACAGTTATGTTACTAATTTATTTAATAAGGCATCTAACAGCCTCTGTTGACTTTGAGCGAAACACTCTGTCACACACGGTGACCACATATCAGTGGATATAGCATATATATTTTAGTTCTATGTGTCAGTATTAATTCCCATTTTGGGGGTGGACACAGAAGGATTAAAGCTGGGGAATTAAGGCTGGATGCCCTTTCCAACATCCCATCGTAGACTCGTATGCGGGTTCATCCTCTCCCGAGATGAGCATTCTAGCACTATGTTATGGGAAAGTGAATGTGACAATCAAGCTATTAATGTAGCTCATATTTCAGGAATTACCAAAAAACAATTATGGATAAGGAGTGGATAGTGGCGTCCATCGTGTGGTAGATTACCCCAATAATCTCAACAAGTCCAGAGAGTACACTAGAGATGTGGGGGATCTACAATGAAGCAGTATCTTTAAAATACTGGGTTTTGATAAAGAGCGAAAACGGCTGTCTTACATCCCACTCGCTAGAAAAAGTGTAAATAAATTTCCACTTTAGGAAACAACTGAATGTAATGAATATGTAACTGTCGAACAGCCATTTTGGTCCTCAATAAAGAACGACACAAGTAATTAAATATTAATAATTATTTGTGTCACAGTAAGGGAATGGCATCTTTGGTGAAATTAGGTTGAGCACAAACAAGAGTTGCTCTCTACATTATGCATCAAACTATCCTATTCTCATATAAAATTACACCAAGAAATAAAAATGGGATTATTTTTTTCAGGCAGATATACAGAAGGAGTAAATAAAAAATTATATAATTCCGATTGGAATGATCTGTATTGGTAATAGTCACATTGGCCTAAAATTAAGTGAATAATATTGAAAGTACAAGAACAGTAGAATTTTTTTTTAGTATATATGCTGCATACATATACAATAAAGAAACTTTATATAATCCTCAATACTGCAAGTTCATTGCATGGCACTGAGTGAAACTGACATCTCCATAAAAACAAAAAAATCAAAATTAGGCATCATGCGGTAAAATTGGGAATAACGAGACCACAGCGAGTAATGGTAACATCTGATTCGTGGATATGACGAACTGCTGACTTTACAACATCCAGTCCAGACACAACCATTCCAAATGGACACTTGAAGGTGGTTCCTCTCTCTCCTCTAGTGCAAATTCCAAATTTGCTGTCACCAGCAAATTCATCTAGTACACCCATGACGACCCCTTCAGCAGCTCCTCCTTCTGCAGTTCCTCCCCATTCCAGGTCTGTCATCAGTTCCTTGCAGGTGAATGCTCCATCTTCTTGACTTATATACCACCCTCCCACAAGCGTCTCTCGAGGTATGTCATCTTGCATGACACCCTCGAAAGTGGTGCCAGCATATGATACTCCAAAAGTCCCAAGACACATAGCAGCAAACTGTTGAGCACGACGCAGATGATACCACGGTTGAATGATGACACGCCCTAGGTAACTGTCACTGACAGTTAGTTCCATGAACACCTCCGATGGCATCTGAAATAAGAACATTAAAACTAAGTTGGAGCTCAAAGGTAAACAAGTAAGATGTAAAAATGATGGCTAAACCTATTGTTCACCAATTAGGGCCAGTTAAGGGAGGAAAGAAACGATATCCCAAATAACTCCAAAGAAAATGACAGAAACACCGAGGAATACTGAATGGACTTTTCAAACACTCTTCAAGAATAACTATTCCTCTGCAGATCAGATATTCTAACTATTCTTTATACAAAATAAAAACTCAGGCAACTAATAATCTAAAAATCTGATTAAAATAAAACTGCTAGATTATCAGGATATTTACCTTCAGTTGGAGGTCACATGTTACCGGGTCATCACTAAAAGATGACATCAAAATTTTGCTATCTTCCCACAGGACAGCTGCAATCTTGTTATTACCATTTTGAATGCAGCAGAGTAATTCATCAGTACAGCTACCTCCTCCACTGGCATTCTTAGCACTGTGATTCTGTGGATTGAGTTGTCTATTTAGCTGGCTACTGCTACTACTTGGCACTAACCTTTTCCCAGAAACTTCATCATTAGAAATCAAATTGTTAACCTTTGATTGCACATCAATTAACATTTCATGACTTGAAATACTCTCCATATCTTGGACTAATTGATCTACAACTTTTTTGGTCTTGGCAAATTGAGTTTTGTTTGTGCAAAGCGTTTTAATTTCGATTAAAATCCTTTGCAATATGGCATTATTGTTTCCTTCAATATCTTCCTTCCATTTGTCTATTTTTGTCTTCAGGATTTCTTTTTGCTCTTGCAGGACATCCTTAGCCTTCCCAACATCATGGTCCTGGGGGTGTCTGAAGAGGCAAAGACCGCACAGTTGCTGCATGCATGTTTTGCACCAGTAAGTCAAGAGATCGCCGTGCAGACTACAAGATTCATACTGCGGAGAATAATATGATTTGGAGTTCAATTATAAACTTTATATACTGTAGAACTATTTACATGCCTATAACTTTTTAAACGTGAAATAATATTATTACACATATAATAACTGTGATATGATTATTCCAGAATTACGAAAAAGCATGTAAATGAGGGCCTCTCCATATACCATTTGAAAAATTAACTTGAAGACCCAACAAAGACATTATTTACAAAAGTATAATCATGAAGACATGAGGAACAGGTAGAGCTAAGGCATACCGGGAACAAACAGAAGCAACCTATAGTATCAAAAGTACCACAGTATCTCGCAGAGACAGTGCGATACACCTGAGATATAATATGGGAAAATGGTATCAAAGAAAACAATGAATAACAGTAGTAAAATTTAAAACAAAATATGCATGTCATTACCTTTAGTTCCTTCTGCGGTACTGGAAGCCCCAAAAGTTTATAGTTTATTGGCAGACTGTCTAAATCAGTGTTTTCTTGATATCTTCTACACAAAGGGCATGTCAAGTCCACTTCCTCTCCTAAAATGTGTTGCAAGCAACTCCTACAATAGGTGTGGCCACATTCAAGTACCAGAGGGTCTTTTTCTCCGGAGGTAAAATTTTCCATGCACACCTCACACGTTACAGCGTCTTCCATGGCTGCAAAAACAAAATGTTAGCGAGGAAACGACATTGAAGTTTGTCAAACTAAGTACACATGTTAGGGGAACCATATTCTGATGATATTTTCAAACTCTATAAAATAGGTGCCAGAGGAATCAAAATAAACCACTGAGTCTACGTAATGGCCGAATACTTTTGAATATGATATTTTTAATCTCTGGAGCCTAAAATGTATAGATAATTATATATATAATGATTATATTGCTAGCATAAAAACTATAAGAGGAAGCTTGAAGCAACCTTTCAAGACAAGAATGAAGAGTTTATTTGAAGAAATTTCCCACAAATTTCTTCTTTTGATGTGTTCATTGCATGGAAATCGTGTCTCAACCTTGACTTTAAAATAAGTTTCAAACGCGTCCAATACGAGAACCACTGATGACATAAAGATATTGTATCCTGACTTGGTACGCGTATTGAACTACTCTCAATATGAAATCCTCAAAATTAGAAAAATAAAATCTAAATTTATAGTTTATTACAGTCTTATAGAGGTTTAGGATATTAGTCTCTCTCTCTCTCTCTCTTTATATATATATATATATATATATATATATATATATATATATATATATATATATATATATATATATATATATATATATATATATATATGTGTGTGTGTGTGTGTGTGTGTGTGTGTGTGTGTAATGACCTAATTGTGCTTACGGGAAAGAGCCCAATGCTCGTAACTTCCCTTCTCCGGGTTGGTTCCATTTGGTCCTTAGTGATACAGATCATATTCGTCCTTAAAACTATGGATTGGGTTAGCGTTAACTACCTCCTCGTTTAGCGAATTCCAATTATGAACTACACTTACACTAAAAAAAAGTACTTCCTTACAGCCTGCAAAGTTTTCTTAAGAAGCTTTAAAATATGACCTCTAGTTTTAGTGCCAGCCATATCAAAATATCGATCCCTATCCACTCTGTCATAACCATGTGTTAGTGCGTATATATATATATATATATATATATATATATATATATATATATATATATATATATATATATATATATATATATATATATATATATATATATATATATATATATATATATATGGTGTAAAATTCACCATACTATTCTCAAAATATTACATAATTATAATTTTCTAATATTTCGCTATTTTTCCATACATTATAAAATTTACTAACATTAAAATAACATCAATGGTGACATTGAATATGGCGACGACTATAATTATTATAAATACCAACATTATCTCCGATTAAAATAAAGAATTAGTTTAACTAACATATGAGCAATGAACCGTGGCTCAGGAGGTAGCGTCCGCGACTCTGAGGCATCAGGTCGAGGCTCGCGCCCCGTCACGGTCTGAGGTTAGCAAGAATATACACACAGGGTAACGATTACATCTGCCAAAACAAGTCCTTCGCAAGAAGGCAACCGTCCTAGCCCCTGGTAGAAAAGGGAATCCGTGACGTAAAACCGGAACAAACAATCTCCGATTAATATGACAATTAGTTTAACAAACATCTGAGCAATGAACAGAAAAACTGCGCTCAAACCCATAGATATATAGCCTATTTTGGATCAATCCCACATTGGGAACCTGATGGAGCTTTAGGTGATTAATCTGAGATTGAGGTTAGTTTAACAAACATCTGAGCAATGAACAGAAAAACTGCGCTGAAACCTAGATATATATAGCCTATATTGGATCAATCCCAAATTGGGAACCTGATGGAGCTTTAGGTGATTAATCTGTGACTGAGGTTAGTAGGCACATGTTAGGTTAACCAAAGCCCAATCCCTGCTTAAAGTTAAAGTTTGCCGGTGTTTCAGTTCAGATATCCATCTGAGATGCTCCTCAGAACGTCAGCCGAGGCAAACCACAACCCCCCCACTGTGGTGCCCATCCACAGTAAGTAACCTTCCCAGTAAACAGCTTAAACTCTCGGTCCTGAGCGGGAACCGATCTGTCGACCTAGCGATTGCGAGGCCAGCGCCTACAAATTACTTCATGTTCCCTTTCTGAGATTGATCCCCTATTTTGTTAAATTTTTACTGTAATACCCCCTCAAGAATGAAATTTATTACAGTACAAATTATTGGGAAAAATATCTAAAAGCAGTAAACAATAATATTAATTATCAACCCGTTTCTTAACAGGAATTGAACTGACCTATATTGAAAAGATTAGTAAGCCTGAAAACCTCAAGTAAAGTTCAATAACCCCGTAAATTTAATTGATCTTCCTAACTGGGTGTGTGAAAGTAAACATTTATCTCTCTTCTTTAGTTGATATTTTCGGACTGTTCACTCTCTCACGGGCATCAAATCATTATCTTTAAAATTAATAACAAAATGTACACTTTCTTTCCCAGTGTACAGTTATAGTACAGATTCTAATAAACATGGGACCTCATGAAGAATTTTTACTTAACTTTGATCAGCAGTCAGGTCAGAATTTAAGCTTGGTCTTTATCAACAGCAACCAACTAAAGATCACAGACCTCAAATTTACCCCAATTGAAGAATTGCGACGTATTAAAATTTCAGGTTCCAATTCTTCACGAGATCCCTAGAATGTCCACTTCTCGTCCTTAGAGTGTACTCATATTGTAAAAATTCTCACCTTCCCTACACAAATTCAATTCTAACTAAACACAGTATTACAACAACTGGACATTCGAACTGACTTTTCACTGGGAACACTCCGAGAAATTGCAAAGAATATATGCACATACCTCTTCTGTACACGTTTATGTATCATTCATTCGAAGAAATCAGCTTTGCAACAAGTTTCAAAAGTGTACAGACTACTGTACGTACAAATTCTTACCTCGTCAGTACACGTTTTCACTTTGTTCTTCTGAGGCAATCTCGAGGAACGTACGTGAGAACGGCTTCTTCTTCTTCTCAGCTTTAACCCATTTTTATATGAAAACCACGTGTCTTAAAGAGATATTTTACATTTGTGAATAGGTTAAATATCATCTAATTATCAAATCAACTGGAATTTTTGGTAACCAATTAATAAATGCATAAATAATCTATAAGCAGATGTACAGTTTCTCTCTTAACAACGATTAATGAACGATACAATTTGGAAAAAAAAAAGCTGATAACGTCATCACGTGATTTGTGTTCGCAGCTAATCAAAAGTTTTTCCATTTGTTTCGTGACTTTTCACATATAAAATCAGTAACATTAATGCGTTTTATTTCGAGGACGATTAGTATATCCGATACGAAATGGAAATTATAGCTGAAATATTGAATGAAAAAGAGAATGAAAATACAAATAAAAAATAAATTTCTGCTCCCTGAATAATAGGATAAACAAGGTGCAGTTGCCAATTAGTCAATTTAATCGACATATATCAATCTCTTCATATAATATAAATAAATAGATGGCTTTATATAGTTTTAATATATATTAATAGAAGAAAACCCGAAGCACCTTATGCTGATAGTGTTAAACAATATCCATAAAAATTGCAAAAATAAATATAATTGGCAGCTGTTTCAAGGTTAGCAAGATGGCACCGGAAATTCCTCCTCTTACTTCTCGCTCTCTTTATTTATTTATTTTTTACGATAGTAAAGTAAGTTTTTGTAACTCGTTTATACGTTATCTACATTAGAGATGTATATTATAATAATAATAATAATAATAATAATAATAATAATAATAATAATAATAATAATAATAATAATAATTATTATTATTATTATTAATATAATGATTAAAGTGTGTTTTGTTGTGGAGAATCTCTCCTTGCAGGCACCTAAGACATAGTCAAGTTGATGAATGAGTTGGTGTTATGCACGCGTAGATTTACTGCTAGTGGTAGTGATGAATAGTGATGAATGGAATAGTTGTAGCTTAGTACATCTATCTATCTACCTTGGCTGATTCCCCCTTTAGTTGGGGGGTAGCCGACATCAAGAAAGGAAAACAATAAGGGGATTACTTTGCTCTATGGGCAATGACGAGGGAGCTAGCGACTGTTCAGATGGCACTGCTGGAGTGCCACAGCTCATCCTCCCGGATCTTCCACAACCTGTGTCGCTTCACAACTGCCAACTCCTCCTACCGCCCCTACCACAGGGCTACCTCTGTAAGATGCAGCCTCGTGGTAACAGCAGATGCCCATCAGAGCTGCGTCACAATCCCTCGCCACTCATTCCTATTCCTAGCACGCTCGCTTGCTTCCCTCACATCCATCCTCCTATCATTCAGGGCTCTCCTTACTCCATTCATCCATCCAAACCTAGGCCTCCCTCTAGCATTTCTCCCATCAACTCTCGCATTCATCACCTTTTTCAGCAGCCTTTCATCATCCATCCTTTCCACATGGCCAAACCATCTCAGAACATTTATATCTACTCTGGCTGCAGCTTAGGCTTGAATGAAATTCTCACAAGCTGAAGATATGAAATGAGTTTTTTTTTTTTTGAGTGGGAGGAAAAAAGACCGAGAATATAATAATATCTGATGGCCCCAAGACTCAAATTAAATTTTTTTTAATTAATATATATTTTTTTCAAATTAATCAAATAACTGTACATTGGGACATGCACACATGGGCACTCCCAGTGATACTGCAGTTGTGAAACATTACAATCTATATTTGGTCATGCATAAATCAAATATTAATAGAATTTGCAATTAATTTGAAATATCATAGCAAGTAATTAAGAATAAAATTTAGTGTAGCAATTTTTTGATGGCAGAAGAGCACTCTGCGATTATTAATTAAGAGTAATATATAATATACATGTAGTAGTGATATTCAATTGTCCTTGTTGAGTGCTATCATTTAACTCGAATCTCTACTTTACAACAGAAACACTACAGACAATTTGAAGCAGATATTGTATATCAATTTTCAGATTAAAGTAATAAGTAGGTTCATATACATGCATACATATGTATCTCTATATACGCATGCATATACTCATATATGAATAACTAATTAGATGAGAAACAGAAATGTCACTGGGGCTTCATAATCATACATATCTAGGAGAGAGAGAGAGAGAGGAGAGAGAGAGAGAGAGAGAGAGAGAGAGAGAGAGAGAGAGAGAGAGAGAGAGAGATTGTGGTATTCATTCCAGTAAAAAGAGTTATTAGTCCTTTTCACCGATATATATGCATGCATACATACATATTTACCTCAGAAAATACCCCACCCCTTCAGATTGCAGAGATTGGAGCTCATGGGTTGGTATTAGAGAACATCATCTTTTCAGCCACAAAGATATGCAAAGCACTGATGGAGTTAGATGCCCATAAAGGTACAGGTCCTGATGATATATTCCCATATGTACTTAAGAAATATCATTGGCACTAATTATCATATTTGAAAAGTCGGTGGAATCAAGGGAGAAT
The DNA here is from genome assembly GCA_037179515.1 of Halocaridina rubra. Taxonomy (NCBI): domain Eukaryota; kingdom Metazoa; phylum Arthropoda; class Malacostraca; order Decapoda; family Atyidae; genus Halocaridina; species Halocaridina rubra. The sequence goes on from JAXCGZ010009948.1 coordinate 9,788, forward strand.
GCATGATGCTGGAAACAAGCGAATGTGGTACCTATCTTCAAAAAGAGGATACAGCTCTAAACTACAGGCCTTTTTCCTTGACCAGCATAGTTTGCAAAGTTATGGAGAAACTACTAATAAAAAAAAAACACACATCTCTCTTCACTTGGAATCCTTCAACATTTTGTCAGTGAGACAACATGCTTCAGAGAAGGGAGATCAACAGTAATAAATGTATTAGAATTTTATGATGAGGTAAGGCGAATCATACAGGCAGAGAGGGGTGGGCAGATTGCATATTCTTAGACTTCCAGAAAGCATTTGACACGGTCCCTCAAGGAAGACTTATTAAGAAGCTGTATGTAAAGACGAGAATAGGTGGAAATGTCTTGGAATGGATAAAAATTTACTTAGAAGGAAGGGAAGTGAGGGTCAGAGTAAGACACTCAGTGTCTGAATGGAGAAGAGTTAGTAGTGGAGTTTCACAGGGTTCAGTTTTAAGGCCACTTTTGTTCCTTGTATATGTAAATGATCTGCACGAGTATGTAAATTCATTCATGAATATGTTTGCAGATGACGCAAAAACTGTGAAGAAAGTAGAGGATGAGAAAAATGGTAGAGAACTTCAGGAAGACCTAAATAGTCAGCATGAGTGGCCAGAAAAGTGACTAAAGAAATTAAATATTTCTAAATGTAAGGTAATAAGAATGGGTACAAGTGCAAGAAGGCCCAAGCTTGACTACTCAATGACAGGCGTGGAGCTTCGAGAGACAGAGAATAAGAGAGATCTAGGAGTAAACATACTGGCCGATTTGTCTCCAGAAATACATACAAATGGGATAGTAATAGCAGTATATGCTTTCTAAGCAAATGTAAGGGTAGCCTTCAGGCACATGGACAAGGAAATGTTCAGATATATTTCTGTAACCTATGTGAGGACAAAACTTGAATATGCAGCCCTTTTAGAATCCATACTTGAAAAAGCACATAGATAAGCTGGAAAAAGTTCAAAGATATGCCATGAAACTGGTACAAGAAATACGTAATCTCAGTTATGTTGAGAGGCTGAGGGAATTAGACTTACCATCACTCGAAACTAGAAGAATTAGGGGGATATGGTGATGGTTTTTAAATCCCTTCATGGCTATGATAGAGTGGATAGGGATCGATATTTTGATATGACTGGCACTAGAACTAGAGGTTATAGTTTGAAGCTTCGTAAGAAAACTTCTTTGCAGGATGTGAGTAAGTACTTTTTTTTTTTTTTTTTTTTTTAGTGTAAGAGTGGTAAATAACTGAAATTTCCTAAGCGAGGAGGCACTTAATACTAACTCAATCCATAGTTTTAAGGACAAGTATGATATGTATCACTAAGTACAAAATGGAACCGGCCAGGAGACGGGAAGATACGAGTTTGGGGCTTTTTCCCGTAAAAATAACTAGGTAATTACAATTAGGTAATTTTACACACACACACACACAAATATATATATATATATATATATATATATATATATATATATATATATATATATATATATATATATATATATATATATATATATATATATATATATATATATATATATATATATATATATATATATATATATATATATATATATATATATATATATATATATATATATAGAGAGAGAGAGAGAGAGAGAGAGAGAGAGACTGTTAGCATATTATCCATTTAGGTGAGGGATTCCTACATCAAGGTCCTCCTATTTTTTGTCATCTAAGTGGACGTAGAGTTCAAAACTAAACACTTCAGAACTGAAATCTTTTGACCTCGAAATTTTAACTGATTCAACCGGGAGAGAATATCAAAAGTAAGATTTTAAGTTTGAACTAATAAAATAAAAACCTCTTTTGATATAAATCTATAAATATTCTTCGTATATAATTATGACTTTATTCTTACATTTATTTTGCCCACTACAATTGTAGTTTCGAGAATTTTTCCCTAAAATGTTATGAAAAATATATTTTTTGTTTTTATTGAGTGATATATATATATATATATATATATATATATATATATATATATATATATATATATATATATATATATATATATATATATATATATATATATATATATATATATATATATGTGTGTGTGTGTGTGTGTGATTACCTAATTGTGATTACCTAATTGTGTTTACGGGAAAGAGCCCAAAGCTCGTATCTTCCCGTCTCCTGATCGGTTCCATTTTTAGACTTAGTGATACTTATCATACCTGTCCTTAAAACTATGGATTGAGGTAGCATTAACTACCTCCTCGCTTAGCGAATTCCAATTATCAACTACTCTTACACTGAAAAAGTATTTCCTTACATCCTGCAAACAAGTTTTCTTCCGAAGCTTCAAACTATGACCTCTAGTTCTAGAGCCAGCCATATCGAAATATCGATCCCTATCCACTCTATCATAACCATGAAGGAATTTAAAGACTGTCACCATATCCCCCCTTACTCTTCTAGCTTCGAGTGATGGCAAGTCTAATTCCCTCAGCCTCTCATCATAACCGAGATTGCGTATTTCTGGCACCAGTTTCGTGGCATGTCTTTGAACTTTTTCAAGCTTAGCTATGTGCTTTTTCAAGTGCGGATTCCAAAAGGGGGCTGCATATTCGAGTTTTGGCCTCACATAGGTTACATAAATATTTCTGAACATTTCCTTGTCCATGTGCCTGAAGGCTACCCTTACATTTGATAGGAATGCATATGCTGCCCTTACTACGCCATTTATATGTATTTCTGGAGACAAATCTGCCAGTATGTTTACTCCTAGATCTCTCTCATTTTCTGTCTCTTGAAGTTGTACTCCAGCCACCGAGTAGTCAAGCTTGGGCCTTCTTGCACTTGTACCCATTCTCATTACCTTACATTTTGAGGTATTGAATTTCATTAGCCACTTTTCTGACCACTCATGCAGATTATTTAGATCCTCCTGAAGTTCTCTACCATTGTTCTCGTTTTTTACTTTCTTCACAATCTTTGCATCATCTGCAAACATATTCATGAATGAATTTACAGACTCTGGTAGGTCATTTACATATACAAGGAACATAAGTGGCCCTAAAACTGAACCCTGTGGAACTCCACTACTAACTCTTCTCCATTCAGACACTGAGTGTGTGTGTGTGTGTGTGTGTGTGTGTGTGTGTGTGTATTAATTATCACTCTTTCTTTTCTTTCTTCATTTTATGACACAATACGATTGTCTTGCACAGTTATTTAAGGTGTATGGTTTCTTGTCATTTCTAGTAAAAAAAAAAAAACGCTCATTTTAAGAGCTAGCAAAGAGCAGCTCTATATCTTGAACACCCAAGGTTTTGAGTTGTATGAAATCCACATGTATTAAGGTATACTTATCCCTCCACTCACTAACAATGATTAAGTCAATAGTATTTGTAAGTGACGATCTCAATGAATTAAACCATTAATGCTAATGATCAAAAGTGCTGGAAGTACTAATAAGAGGATGCGGGATCGCCGGCGGCAGCTTTGCTGGTTTGGACCGTCTGTGGGGTTTTCTGCATCATTGGCGCCCTCTGTTTTTGGTGAGTTTATTTTTTCTTTAAATCCGTTTTGATCCTCAACTTGTTTTCTTCTTCTTCTTCTTCTTCCTATTATTATTATTATTATTATTATTATTATTATTATTATTATTATTATTATTATTATTGTTATTTGCAACAATAATTTTCCTTTGATGATGATTGGGGAGATTATTGTTATTATTGTTATTATCATTATTATTATTATTATTATTATGTGGTGGTGATGGTGATTGTTGTTGTTTGGTATTTGATCATGTGCTGTACCCATAAAATATTCGTTGGCATAATTTTGCATACCCTTTTTCAGTTGCTTTTCAGGTTCCAGGAGTTGTGAATTTTGCATATGCTTTTTCAGTTACTTTTCAGGTTTAAGCAAGAGTGATTTTGCTAAGATTGCAAATTAAAGAGTCTTCCTTCAGTGACCTCATCTACACAACGTAAGTACTGTATATTCATTCTTAAGTGTAGTTGAACGCACATTGCGGCGATGGCACTCCCAAGTGCCGTGGCCACTCCAAGACGAGTGTCATCTAGTCATCCATCTCCCTAGTCTGCTTGGGAGCGTATTGGGGAGTTCGTGCCGCCAAAATCTCGTTGGTGGCGCGTTCCCTGAAGCCAGACCTAGAAGTCGGGAGGGCCAAAGGCCTGCCAAAAATCTTGCTGCTGTAGTAGACAGGCAGCGGCGGCCGATTACTCCCGCAAAACCCTAGAGGTTTCCCACACGACGGCGCGGCGGCACACTCTTGGCCATCCCATCATCATCCTTAGCCCAGCAGGGGCTTTGCCAATGAGCGGTTGGTTGGAGACGATACTAAGGAGCACAGGGGGCCTTTTATATTTGTGCCCTGTGGGGCGGGCATAATATCAAAGAATAGCCTCACCGTATTCCCTGCGTGTCGTAAAAGGCGACTAAAAGTGGACGGGGCGGGGGGACTGGGAATCCCCCCCCTTGTATCAACCTCCTGCGAGACGTCAACGAAGAGGGGGCGTAGAGGGGAGAATAACTTCTCCCCAAACTTTCCTTTCTTGACGTCGGCTACCCCCCAATTTAAGGGGGAAACAGCCACGGTATATATATATATATATATATATATATATATATATATATATATATATATATATATATATATATATATATATATATATATATATATATATATATATATATATATATATATATATATATATATATATTGTAAATAATGGAAGCCAAATGTATATATTAAACTAATTTCTTATCTATTTAACAAACCTTACCTGATTTTGTGTATAAAATCTGTCCTTAGTTTCAAAGTATATTTAATATAGCTTTAAAGTAAAAATGTATAATTTCAAAGTATTATATTCATAGTTTCCAAGTATAAGCCAGCACTTTCAATGTGTAAATCAGTACTTCAAAAGTATAAATCTGCAGTTTCAATATACAGGTTAGTAGGTTGCAAGTAAAAATCCGTAATTTCCAAGACGTGTGAAATCAGCTTAAACCTGCAGTTTAAAATGTAAACCACGACTTTTCAATGCTCACTTCATAGCGTAAACCACTGCTTTCAAAGTTTATAAATCCTCAATTCGAAATGTAAACCACTACTTTAAAAGTATATAATTCCTCAGTTGAAAGTGTAAACCACTACTTTAAAAGTATATAAATCTTCAGTTCAAAGTGTAAACCTAGGGTAAACCACTATTTTAAAAATATATAAATCCTCAGTTCAAATTGTAAACCACTACTTTCCAAGTATATAAATCCTCAGTTCAAAGTGTAAATCACTACTTCAAAGTATATAAATCCTCATTTCAAAGTGTAAACCACTACTTTCAACGTATATACATCTTCAGTTCAAAGTGTACGAGTAAGCCACTACTTTCATAGAATATATCATCATTTAAAAGTGATTGAGTAAACCACTACTTTCAAAGAATATATATCCTCAGTTCAAAGTATACAAGTAAACAACTACTTTCAAAGAATATACATCCTCAGTTCAGAGTGTACGAGTCAACCACTACTTTCAAAGTATATAAATCCTCAGTTCAAAATGTAAACAACTACTTTCAAAGTATATAAATCCTCAGCTTCTAATATAAATTTGTAGCGTAAAAGACTAATATGAACGTAACTGTGCTAATCACTCTGTCTCTACTGAGACCAAACAATAAATACTAATGATAATCTTATCAGCATAGCACACCCAAGAAAAATTATGGCACCATGTTATATATATCTAATCTTATCTGTAGTGTGGCCGAAACAAACAGACTCCCACTCATGCCCAGGCCATAGTAGTGGACGACTTACAGAAGTATGAAGTGTGTAGAAGCAAAAGAATGCATCCATCGTATACCCACATGTAACTGGAAGACGAACAGGGCTATGCACGGTGGTAGAGGCAGGATAATTCCATTCTTGTTTTCCTAGCCCGTTGCATCAAATGGCTAAAGGGGAACTGCATGGTGGCAGTAGGAAAAGATTGAACACTCATACACCCAAAAATGCATCAGGTGATTAGTGGGTATCCCCGCAGGTGCAAGAGGCCAGCATGCTGTAACAGGCAACTAACAGCGATGCCTCTGTGGGTAGAGGCAAAAGATTCCACCTTGTTGTAGAGGGCAGCTAACAGTGATACCTCTGCGGGTAAAGGCTAGAGATACTACCCTGGTGTAGCAGACAACAAATAATGATGCCTCTCTGAGATAATTACAAGAGATTCCATCCTTATGGAAGGCCTGGAATGGCAGTGTCTTCATTGTGGGTTTACCTTCCCGAGCTGTAGATCAGAAGAGGACGCCAAGCCAAGCATGTTAGAAGAGGAGCAGCTATGAGGCCAGACTGCCACAACCAACCCATGCCCTCCAAGCGGAGCTGTTCAGCCAGACAATCCAGGGAAAGTCAACAACAACAGCAAGCCTTGTATGTCCAGTACGAGTATGCATGGGGTAGGCATGTCCGTCATATAGAAAGAGATATGAATAACAGCGACATCTTCTGTTTTGAATGGAGAAGAATAATTCCAACCTTTTATATGCTGTGTTCAGATGCTTCTCCTAAAATTTATATCCTTGGTAGTGGAACCGAGAGAGTCCAATTCTCTTTTGTCTTACGTTTCACATGAGCTAACTAAAACAGAGGAGAGGGTAGAAATACTTTCCCCCTTTTAAGAGGGATTGCTGACGCAAAGAACACATATTCACCCAAAACCTACCATACCTCGAGTAAGTCTCTTAGCTCCATGTGGATAAAGGGTTTCCACAATTCCTCCCCAACAACCTCAAAAAAAAAAAAAAATGTAGCTCACTCACTGAAGTTGACAACCAACGACTTTGATGAACTATAACAGGCCCGTCACCTGTTCTTCGGCATGTACTAAATATCAAGAACCTGCAAGATTTTTATGTTCTACATAAAGAGGGTGTAAACACCTACAATAACACTCCCGGACTTTTGAATAGTATACTTAAACTGCTATCTAACCATTATGGACTTTAAATCCTTAAACTTCTTGAAAGTTTCCCAGTGTTCTAAATATGATATTAATGGCTAGAATTTTATATGATTTAAACAAAGACAGCAAGAGAACAGTTGGAATACAATGGCTGGCCTATTCTTTTGTACTTAATCTAAAGGTACTAGAAAAATGAAAGATGCCAAATTTATGATATTAATTCATTTCAACAATCAAAGACGCTCAACATTTCTCCATGCATTAGAGAAACAGGCAAGGTTGCATTCAGGCTTAATTAAGGAATCTTTGTCTTTCATCCAATAGCACCTTATTCTATAGCATACAAAGGCACTTAATTACCAAGTTTTCCATCTCTAAGTGCCAAATGAACTTGGCACTTGACAATGTAATCACTCTGAAACAGAAGAAAGCACAAGAGACATTGGTTTGTATTCTTATGAAAGGTGAACGAATTTCGCAAAACACATGTTGGATTGCTCAGATATTAATAAGTATGTTCTCTCACGCACCTTGTTGTTCCAAGAGAGAAACAGAGAGAGAACTATTACAAACACATGGAAATGCAGAATATTTTATGGGTACTGTTTCAATATGAACTCCAAGAATCTAATTATGCACCTAAGGAGCTTGCTGTAATGGAACAGTCTACCACAAAATTGAAGCCAGTAGCCTCTCCTTATCATTTCGAAATTCTTTTTGTTTTCATACACAACCATAATCTCCCTTCTAGAGAGTGGCCGAGTCAAAGCACGCACCCCAATCTCCAGATAACCAATTCTCCCCATCTCATCCAATTTGTCTCCTTGGGATTAAAGGTTACCTTAGTCCCCCCAAGCACCATCACACTGCTTAGGTCACCTATATATGACAAGTCACAACACTCCACATCACTACTTCTTTATATATCGTTCCTTTATTTTTGCCTTGTCTTAAATGTTTTCTAGGTACCAGGGCCCGAAGAAGGCAATTTTCTTTGCCCGTCTCAGGGTCACACTCATATATATATATATATATATATATATATATATATATATATATATATATATATATATATATATATATATATATTTTTTTTTTTTTTAGTGTGACATTGGGACAGGTAAAAAAAAATTCCTCTTCAATAAAGGCCAGGGCACGAGAAAACATTATGACGAATGAAAAGAAAAAAGTTATGGACAAGGCAGAAATGAGGTAATAATGCACAAAGGAAAAGGACAGACTGTAAAAATGGTCAAAGTACTGAGAAACTAGAGATATGGAGGATTAGACCCTGAGATGACGATAGATCCGCTTTCTGAAGGAAGATAGGTCATAAGAATTTGGAAAGACAGAAGGAGGAAAAGCGTTCCAGAGTCTGGGGGTAGATGAGAAGAAGCAGTCGCTGCACTGACCAATCCGTGAGCTACAAATCCACACAGTACCTGGGAGACGAGGACGCTTGGAGAGTGCTACGCAGCCTCGGCAATGGGGGAATGATGCAACTCGCCAACTCATTAGAGCAGCGATGAAAGTAGTAGCGACAGAAAAGAGAAAGGGATGACACAGCACAAAGAAAGGGACTCTAGATAAGAAGAGGAGGAACATTAATGAGTCTGAATGCCTTAGATACAATCCTATGAAGGAGATACTTATAAGAAGAAGCACCCCAGATGTGAGAGCAGTATTCTAAGCAGAGACGGATAAGACCTTTATAGATTTTAAGTAACTGTAAAGAGGAAAAGTAATGGCAAAAATGAAACAGAACCCCAATTTCTTGGATGCAGATTTAGAAATTTGGATTATGTGAATCTTCCAAGACAAGTTAGAGGCTATATGGATTTCTTATATGGTGAGATAATTTAGAGGGTAAATTTCATTAGTTTCAAAGACACTAGGGCTATCAGGAGGAGAAGAAAATGAGATATCCAGAAACTGTCTTAGGGACATTAGACTGAACTAAATTTTGGGTGCCCAGTTCAGACACCTTCTGCAAATCGGAGTTGAGAGTAGAAGAAAAAGTGATACTTATGAGTAGCTGATGAAGGTTGTGAAGAAAAGGCAGAGGAAAAATGAAGAGTAGAATCGTCGGTAAAGGCATGAAGAAGAGAGGAAGATGGGGATTGTAGATCATTGATGAAGAAAAGGAAGAGTAGGTGAAAGAACAGAGCCCTGTGTAACACCACTGGTAACATGGAATGGGTTAGATGTAGCACCGTCAATAACTACAGATATAAATGGTCAGAAAGAAAACTGGAAAGCAGAGAACAGGGGTAAAGCCATAGGCAGGGAGTTTGGCCAACAGAGCCTTGTGTCAGACTCTGTCAAAAGCCTCAGAGATATCAAGGGCGACGACAAAGGATTCCCCATACTTCCTCAGAGAAGATGACCATACATGAGTAAGATACGACAGGAGGTCACCAGCAGATTTTGCCTTGCAGAAGCCGTACTGATGATTGGAGATAAGTGAATTGATTCAAGGCATTTCAAGAAGTGAGCATTAAGCAAAGTTTCAAAAACTTTAGCGATAGAAGAGGTTAGGGCAGTAGATCGGTAGTTTAAAGGAATAGTGTGGTCACCCTTCTTAGGAACAGGTTGTACTAGAGCATGCTTCAAAGATGAAGGATAGATACTGGTTGACAGAATGGGGTGAAAAAGAAAGACAAAGCATGGGAGCCATTTCATTTGTAAACTCTTTAAGGAACCTTGCAGGGATATCATCGGGAGCAGTTGCCTTGTTCATCATTAGCGAGTGAAGAACCTTATGAACTTTGATGGAAGAATGGATAAGGGAGGGTATAGGGTTAGAGAGGGGTATAGATTGAGGGATAGAATACGCTGGAATTGTTTACTGAAAATTTGGCAGAAAAGTGAGAGCCAGAGAGAATCATTTTTGTCAATGGGAGAGCAAGCTATAGAATCATCTGAACGAATGAGAGGGGGGAAGCTTGAGTTACAGAAGTTTTTGGCTAAGAACCAGAAACATTTGTCAGTGGGAGAGGAGTTAAGATCATCAACTTTCCTTCTTATAAAGGAAGCCTTAGACCTTTGAATCTGAGCAGTACATAAATTTCTAGCTACAATCAAAGCAGAGCGAGTTAAATCAGAAAGTGAGGCTTAGTATGACCGGTGTGCCCGATTCCTGGCCTGAATAGCCATGGAGCAGGCACGGTCAAAACAAGGCTTAGGGGGAGAGAAAGTTTTTATAGACGAGGGGATGTACGCCTCCATTACCGAGGTTATGATCTCGGCAACCTTTAAGGATACATGATCAGGGTTTCAGGACTGAATGCAGTAGTCATCCCATGGGAAGCAAAGAGGAAGTTATGCAAATCTTCACGATGGGTATGCTCAAAGTGTCAAAGGCGGCACTGAGTAGGAGGGATTGGTGGAGGGGGAGCGAAAATAGCCATAATCATAGATTTTATTGCCAAATATTTAGTATACATACAGGAATAAATATGTACATTATATTCAGAGGCACTAGCCTGATGAGCAAGAGCTCCTTGGCAGGCAGTTTAATATACATTTCACATAAATTAAAGTATGACCGCAATAGTTAACAAAAGCTCCAATATAGCAATCTCATACTTATCTTGTAATAAAACAAAACAGTAGCCTGACCTTAACCTGGACATAATGATACACCAATACTGTATTAATTCTTAATCAACAGCTGCTTGATTTTGCCTAGTAAATAAATGCTGTTTGAGTTTCTTTTTAAATATAGTTGTGCCAGTTATTGTTTTTAAATCTTCTGGTAATGCATTCCAACATTTTGGGCCAAAACAGTGAATAGAAAATTTGTACAAGGTTGTTCTCGGCTGTGGACATACCAAATTTATATTGTTACCTCTGGTTCCATGGTTGTGTTGAATAAATCTAAATAATTTTCTGTTATCATTAACATCACTATGTATAATAATAAGACAGAAATATTGTATCAAGTAATTAAATTTAAGCAAGTTTAGCTCCTTGAATAAAGAGGAAGTTGAGTCATATTTTCCACTATATGTAATAGTTCTGATCAATCTTTTCTGAGTTACAAATACATCCCTTACAATTGACGGCAAGTACAACCCCAGATGGACAAACAGTATATAATATGAGGATAACACAAGGAATAGTATATGCTTTTTAAGGCCTCATTTGTTAGGTTATGGCGAATTTTATACAAAATTCCACAAGTCTTGGACAGTTTTGAGCAGACAGATTGAATATGATATTTCCAACTTAAATTTTCATCAATAATTACTCCCAAAAATTTCTTACAAGCAACTCTTTTAACTTCATACTCATTCATATTAACTTGACCAATATTGTGTTCTACAGATCTATTTTGAAATAAGATATAGTCAGTTTTGGAAACATTTAGCTTTAATTCATTAACAGAGACCCAGTTATTAATTTTTTCTAGTTCACTATTTAAAACAGAATGCAGGTGGTCAAGGTTATTATCATGCAAGAGAAGGTTGGTGTCATCTGCATAAAGAATATATTTGAATTTATTACTGGCATTGGAAATATCATTTATATAACAATGGGCCCAGTATTGATCCCTGTGGTTCTCCCCTCTCAATAGTTTGCAACAAAGATGCTTTCCCATTACAATATACGGCTTGTTTTCCATTTTTCAAGTAGCTCTTAAATAACTGAAATGGTGTTCCCCTAATACCCACACAAGTTAGTTTTTCTATTAGTATGTCATGGTCTAATGAGTGGTAAGACTTACCAAGAGGGGAAAACACAGAATAAGTGTAGTCTGAAAGGTTAGAAGTAAGAAATAGGTTAAGAGTATTGGCTGCATGTTCGTGTTGATTGGGAACAGCAAGGGCCACACTTCCTCCCACATAAGTGTGAGAAGTAAGCCATTCACTGTGGTGTACATTGAAGCCTCAATATAGAGAACTTCAGCATGTGAATGATAAGATAGCAAGGATTCATGGCAAGAGAACAGATATTCAATGAAAGACAGAAAGTCAGTGGAGTTTGGAGAACAGTAGTAGAAGCAAAGGAATATAGTGGTAGCGGACAGATAGAGTTTTAGCCAGAGAACAACAGTGTCAGGAGATTCAAGGTTCATGAGCCTTGCAATAGGAGTGTTAGTGTTTGCAGTAGGCACAGACTCCACCTTTGGAACAAATTGAGAATACAAGTTAAAGTGAGAGATTTGAAATGGGCCAGTGGAAGCATGACTAGACAGCTGGGTTTCAGAGAGAACTAAGAAAGTACCCAAGTGCTGTTCAACAGACGAAAGAATAGAAATCAGGCCACGAATGATAGAAAAGTGGCTTCGTTTTCGAAATTAATTTAACTCCCAATCTCATTCGGGATCAACAATAACCAAATAAGCACATTACCATATGTGAAAACATGAATCATTCAGGACTGAATGCAGTAGTCATCCCATGGGAAGTCAAAGAGGAAGTTGTGTAAAACGTCATGTCGGGTATGCTCAAAGTGCCAAAGGCGGCACTGAGTAGGAGGGATTGGTGGAGGGGGAGCAAAACTGGAAGAGATTGAAATCACAGAGTGGTAAGACTTACCAAGAGGGGAAAACACAGAATAAGAGTAGTTTGAAGCATTAGAAGTAAGAAATAGGTCAAGAGTATTGGCTGCATGTTCGTGTTGATTGGGAACACGAGTAGAATGTTTGATAATTTGCTCTAGATCATGAATAATAGAGAAAGCAAGGGCCACACTTCCTCCCACATAAGTGTGAGAAGTAAGCCACTCACTGTGGTGTACATTGAAGCCTCAATATAGAGAACTTCAGCATGTGAATGAGAAGATAGCAAGGATTCATGGCAAGACTACGGATATTCAATGAAAGACAGAAAGTCAGTGGAGTTTGGAGAACAGTAGTAGAAGCAAAGGAATATAGTGGTAGTGGACAGATAGAGTTTTAGCCAGAGAACAACAGTGTCAGGAGATTCAAGGTTCATGAGCCTTGCAATAGGAGTGCTAGTGTTGCAGTAGATACAGACTCCACCTTTGGAACAAATTGAGAATACAAGATATAGTGAGAGTTTTGAAATGGGTCAGTGGAAGCATGACTAGACAAGTGGGTTTCAGAGAGAAGGAAGACAGTACCCAAGTGCTGTTCAACAGACGAAAGATTAAAAATCAGGCCACGAATGATAGAAAAGTGGCTTCGTTTTCGAATTTAATTTAACTCCCAATATCATTCGGGACCAACAATAACCAAATAAGCACATTACCATATGTGAAAACATGAATCATTCAGGACTGAATGCAGTAGTCGTCCCATGAGAAGTCAAAGAGGAAGTTATGCAAATCTTCACGTTGGGTATGCTCAAAGTGCCAAAGGCGGCAATGAGTAGGAGGGATTGGTGGAGGGGGAGCGAAAATTGAAGAGATCGAGATCATAGAGTGGTAAGACTTACCAAGAGGGGAAAACACAGAATAAGAGTAGTTTGAAAGGTTAGAAGTAAGAAATAGGTTAAGAGTATTGGCTGCATGTTCGTGTTGATTGGGAACACGAGTAGGATGTTTGATAATTTGCTCTAGATCATGAGTAATAGAGAAAGCAAGGGCCACATTTCCTCCCACATAAGTGTGAGAAGTAAGCCATTCACTGTGGTGTACATTGAAGCCTCAATATAGAGAACTTCAGCATGTGAATGAGAAGATAGCAAGGATTCATGGCAAGAGAACAGATATTCAATGAAAGACAGAAAGTCAGTGGAGTTTGGAGAATAGTAGTAGAAGCAAAGGAATATAGTGGTAGCGGACAGATAGAGTTTTAGCCAGAGAACAACAGTGTCAGGAGATTCAAGGTTCATGAGCCTTGCAATAGGAGTGTTAGTGTTGCAGTAGGCACAGACTCCACCTTTGGAACAAATTGAGAATACAAGTTACAGTGAGAGTTTTGAAATGGATCAGTGGAAGCATGACTAGACAGCTGGGTTTCAGAGAGAAGGAAGTACCCAATTGCTGTTCAACAGATGAAAGATTAGAAATCAGGCCACGAATGATTGAAAAGTGGCTTCGTTCTCGAATTTAATTTAACTCCCAATCTTATTCGGGACCAACAATAACCAAATAAGCACATTACCATATGTGAAAACATGAATCATTTTTACCCCGACAGGGACTTGAACTTGGGAATTATAATTACTAAGCCAAGGCGCTATCAACTACACCACAGAAGGTTAAAGGGAAACAAACCTTACAGCTTATATCTGCTATACTAGGAATGAACGCATTCTATCTGAATGCCACTATGTTCATATTACAGTTTCCCCAACCTCACTCGTGGTTTCGTTTTTACAATTAATTCAACTCCCAATCTCATTCGGGACCAACAATAATATATATATATATATATATATATATATATATATATATATATATATATATATATATATATATATATATATATATATATATAATATATATAATATATATATATATATATATATATATATATATATATATATATATATATATATATATATATATATATATATATATATATATATATATATATATATATATATATATATATATAGGGTATCCCAAAAAAATGTACTCACTCTTTGACTACCCATTACTCATAGTTTTTTTTTTTGTTTCGGGTGCAAATAACCTTACATAATGGCAAACGTATGATTAAGTTTTGAAGAAAGAAAATTTGCCATAAAAGCAACGAGCTGGAAAACCTCGGACATCCACCAGCCCCACAAGAGAAGAACAATTGGCGGAAATGCTCCTACGATCCCAAAAAAATTCATATGGTAATCGGGTCGTGAGATAAGAATCCCAAAATCGAGCCTCCATCGCATGTTGAAGCGAGCCCATTGGAAAAGTTATTTCCCAACATCAGTCCACCATCTCAATGATGATTCTGAATGGAGAGTTGAATTTTATAAATGGTACCTGGACAAAAACGCGGAAGAAGCACGTTCCCCTGACCCAACGCCAATAAATTTTTTGTTTTGTTTATGGGAATATCTCAAAGGACAGTCGATGACTTGGAAGAAGAATTTGGAAGACAATGTCTTACAGTTCCAAATGAAATGATCCGCATGTTGTCGAATCCATTGGTCCAGGTTATCAGCTGCGTTTAGAAAATGATGGAAACCAGCTTGAATATTTGTGAACACGCAGGAATGAGTAGACTAGACTGGGTGGAGAAGACTAATGATTTCTTTTTTATCTCTTGCATCTATGTCAATAAACACCTAAATCAAAATGAAATATATGAGTAATGGGCAGTCAAAGAGTGATTAGATTTTTTGGGACACCCTGTATATATATATATATATATATATATATATATATATATATATATATATATATATATATATATATATATATATATATATAATCAAATAAGCACATTACATATGTGAAAACATGAATAATTTTTTTTTTTTTTTTACCCCGACCGGGACTCGAAATCGTAAGTCCTAGGTTCGAGTCCCGGTCGGGGTAAAAAAATTATATATATATATATATATATATATATATATATATATATATATATATATATATATATATATATATATATAGATATATATAGATATTATATATATAGATATATATAGATATTATATATATATATATATATATAGATATTATATATATATATATATATATATATATATATATATATATATATATATATATATATATATATATATATATATATATATATATATATATATATATATATATATATCCAAAAAAGCACAGTATGTAATGTGCTTATTTGGTTATTTCATGACCCGAATGAGATTGGGAATTGAATTAAATGCGAAAATGAAGCCACGAGTGAGGTTGGGGAATCTGTAATATGAACATAGTGGCATTCAGATAGAATGCGGTCATTCCTAAGTATAGCAGATATAAGCTATAAGGTTGGATTCCTTTTAACCTTCTGTGGTGTGTAGTTGGTAGCGCCTTGACTTAATAATTATAAGTCTTAGGTTCGAGTCCCGGCCGGAGTGAAAAATTATTCATGTTTTCACATATGTAATGTGCTTATTTGGTTATTTCATGACCCCAATAAGATTGGGAATTGAATTAAATGCGAAAATGAAGCCACAAGTGAGGTTGGGGAATCTGTAATATGAACATAGTGGCATTCAGATAGAATGCGGTCATTCCTAAGTATAGCAGATATAAGCTATAAGGTTGGATTCCTTTTAACCTTCTGTGGTGTGTAGTTGGTAGTGCCTTGACTTAGTATTTATAAGTCCTAGGTTCGAGTCCCGGTCGGGGTAAAAAAATTATTCATGTTTTCACATATGTAATGTGCTTATTTGGTTATTTCATGACCCGAATGAGATTGGGAATTGAATTAAATGCGAAAATGAAGCCACAAGTGAGGTTGGGGAATCTGTAATATGAACATAGTGGCATTCAGATAGAATGCGGTCATTCCTAAGTATAGCAGATATAAGCTATAAGGTTGGATTCCTTTTAACCTTCTGTGGTGTGTAGTTGGTAGCGCCTTGACTTAATAATTATAAGTCTTAGGTTCGAGTCCCGGCCGGAGTGAAAAATTATTCATGTTTTCACATATGTAATGTGCTTATTTGGTTATTTCATGACCCGAATAAGATTGGGAATTGAATTAAATGCGAAAATGAAGCCACAAGTGAGGTTGGGGAATCTGTAATATGAACATAGTGGCATTCAGATAGAATGCGGTCATTCCTAAGTATAGCAGATATAAGCTATAAGGTTGGATTCCTTTTAACCTTCTGTGGTGTGTAGTTGGTAGTGCCTTGACTTAGTATTTATAAGTCCTAGGTTCGAGTCCCGGTCGGGGTAAAAAAATTATTCATGTTTTCACATATGTAATGTGCTTATTTGGTTATTTCATGACCCGAATGAGATTGGGAATTGAATTAAATGCGAAAATGAAGCACGAGTGAGGTTGGGGAATCTGTAATATGAACATAGTGGCATTCAGATAGATGCGGTCATTCCTAAGTATAGCAGATATAAGCTATAAGGTTGGATTCCTTTTAACCTTCTGTGGTGTGTAGTTGGTAGCGCCTTGACTTAATAATTATAAGTCTTAGGTTCGAGTCCCGGCCGGAGTAAAAAATTATTCATGTTTTCACATATGTAATGTGCTTATTTGGTTATTTCATGACCCGAATGAGATTGGAATTGAATTAAATGCGAAAATGAAGCCACAAGTGAGGTTGGGGAATCTGTAATATGAACATAGTGGCATTCAGATAGAATGCGGTCATTCCTAAGTATAGCAGATATAAGCTATAAGGTTGGATTCCTTTTAACCTTCTGTGGTGTGTAGTTGGTAGTGCCTTGACTTAGTAATTATAAGTCCTAGGTTCGAGTCCCGGTCGGGGTAAAAAAATTATTCATGTTTTCACATATGTAATGTGCTTATTTGGTTATTTCATGACCCGAATGAGATTGGGAATTGAATTAAATGCGAAAATGAAGCCACGAGTGAGGTTGGGGAATCTGTAATATGAACATAGTGGCATTCAGATAGAATGCGGTCATTCCTAAGTATAGCAGATATAAGCTATAAGGTTGGATTCCTTTAACCTTCTGTGGTGTGTAGTTAGTAGTGCCTTGACTTAGTATTTATAAGTCCTAGGTTCGAGTCCCGGTCGGGGGTAAAAAAATTATTCATGTTTTCACATATGTAATGTGCTTATTTGGTTATTTCATGACCCGAATGAGATTGGGAATTGAATTAAATGCGAAAATGAAGCCACGAGTGAGGTTGGGGAATCTGTAAATATGAACATAGTGGCATTCAGATAGAATGCAGTCATTCCTAAGTATAGCAGATATAAGCTATAAGGTTGGATTCCTTTTAACCTTCTGTGGTGTGTAGTTAGTAGCGCCTTGACTTAGTAATTATAAGTCCTAGGTTCGAGTCCTGGTCGGGGTAAAAAAATTATTCATGTTTTCAC
The DNA here is from genome assembly GCA_037179515.1 of Halocaridina rubra. Classification (NCBI taxonomy): domain Eukaryota; kingdom Metazoa; phylum Arthropoda; class Malacostraca; order Decapoda; family Atyidae; genus Halocaridina; species Halocaridina rubra. The sequence goes on from JAXCGZ010009948.1 coordinate 27,710, forward strand.
ATATGTAATGTGCTTATTTGGTTATTTCATGACCCGAATGAGATTGGGAATTGAATTAAATGCGAAATTGAAGCCATGAGTGAGGTTGGGGAACCTGTAATATGAACATCGTGGCATTCAGATAGAATGCGGTCATTCCTAAGTATAGCAGATATAAGCTATAAGGTTGGATTCCTTTTAACCTTCTGTGGTGTGTAGTTGGTAGCGCCTTGACTTAGTAAGTATAAGTCCTAGGTTCGAGTCCCGGTCGGGGTAAAAAAAAAATTATTCTTATATATATGTATATATTATATATATATATATATATATATATATATATATATTATATATATATATATTTATATATATATATATATTATATATATATATATATATATATATATATATATATTTAATTAATTTTTTTTTTTTTTTTTTTTTTTTTAGCATTCTATATCTGTGGTTGTAGACGGTGCAACATCTAGCTCATTCCCTATAACCAGTAGGGTTCCACAGGACTCTGCTCTTTCACGTACTCTGTTCTCTTCTTTTCATCAACGATTTTCTCCAGCCGCCATCTCCATCTCTTTTCCACACCTTTGCCAACGATTCTACCCTTCATATTTTTTCTATCTTCTCTTAAATTTCGTCTGCTACTTGTAATCAGTCACGTAACATTCTTTCTTCAACTCTCCTCTCAGATTTACAGACAGTATGTGAATGGGGAACTCAAAATTTACTTCAGTCTAATTCCTCCAAGACACACATTCTGACTATCTCTCTCTCTTTTCCTCTTAATAGCCCCGTTTGTCTCGGGAAATAACAAAATATACCCTCTTAATTCTATTAACATATTAAGAATTCTGATAGTCTCTAACTTGTCTTGGAGGAGGCATATAAATTTCTAAAACTGAATCTAAAAAATTGGGAGTTCTGTTTTTCTTTAGTCATCACTTTTCCACTTTCAGTTACTTAATATCTAAATGGGTCTTATCCGTCCCTGCCTAGAATACTGCTCTCACATCTGAGGTGTTTCTTCTTATACTCATCTCCTTGATAGGGTTGCATCAATGGCAATCAGACTAATCAGTGATCCATCTCTTACTTCCAATCTGGATTTTCTTTCTCTTAGCAGTATTCTATCATCCCCTTTTCTTGTCTGTTGATACTATTTCTATCGCTGCTTTGAAGAGTTGGTGAGCTTGCATCCCTCCCCCACTGCTGAGGCTAAGTAATGCTCACCAAGCAGCCTCGTGTAACAGGTACTCTGTGGAGATTTGTAGTTCGAGGATTGGACGGTGCAGTGACTGCTTTTTCACTTACATCTCCAGACTCTTGAACTCGCTTCCTCCTCCTGTTTTCCTAACTCTAATGACTTATCTTCTTTAAAAAACTGATCTATCGTCATCTCAGGGCTTAATCCTGTCATCTTTCTAGGTCTTCATTACTTCTACTACTCTTTCAGCTTGTCCTTTTTATATTACTTATCAGGCTCTTATGTCTGCCTCATCTTTAAACTTCTACTTTTGACCGCAATACTCTCTGGAGTTCAGAGTTAAGATAAGTTTTCCTTCCGGAAAAAGCTTCCTACATCCATACTAAATGTTAACTCCTCACTCTCCAGTGACATGCAATTGTGTAGAAATAAAATGTTTCCATCAGGTATTTCTATGAATATTTTCTCCAGAAGAAATAAAGATTTCAAATTAGTGCTGAAAGGAGCAGTTAAAAGAAAAAGATGCAAAGAGAAGAGGTTGATATAAAGGACAATAGAGGATAAAAGTGTATGTGAATAAAACAAACTGACTGGCATACTTGAAGGCATAAATGAATAACAACGATGATTGAAACAGATCCACCACCACTGATGTGGGGACAAACTAGTATAGATAAAACGGCACCTGCCTCGTCAAATCGAATTCTAGGAAGACAATTAATCAAAATGCTTCAGTACTGAAGGAAAAGTTTGGGAAAACTGAAATATAGGTAAGCTAGAGGCAATTAACCTCATATTCTAACAGAACCTGCCATGATTTGTGACTATTAGTCCTCATTCTGGGGATAGACAGTGTATGACTGGGCATAGAGGGTGGATGGCCATCCTATCGCTCCACGATGGGCTCGATCGCAGTTCTATCAATTCCTCAGTATAGCATTCTAAACATTCGACCACTGTGGATACACAAGATATTAACATAAATTGTTTTCTCATAATTTGTGGTCCTGTAAAATAAAATAAAAATAATAAAGGTAGTACTACAATAACTCACGTACTCGTGTTTCATTAACACGAAATACTTGAAATACGTGAGAGAGAGAGAGAGAGAGAGAGAGAGAGAGAGAGGAGAGAGAGAGAGAGAGAGAGAGAGAGAGAGAGAGAGAGAGAGAGAGAGAGAGAAGAGAGAGAGAGAGAGAGAGAGAGAGAGAGAGAGAGAGAGAGAGAGAGAGAGTGTCTCATAGCTGGCCTAATGGTAATACCAGTCTTGCCTTCAGTGGCATAGATGGACTGTTGCGGTGTTATAGGTTCGAATTATAGACAGGGGCAGTAATCTTTTTTTTCAATGTTAATACATATGGTAGCATAGTTAATCAAATAGTATATATATATATATATATATATATATATATATATATATATATATATATATATATATATATATATAATATATATACACAAATAAGCACATTACATATGTGAAAACATGAATCATTTTTTACCCCGACCGGGACTCGAACCTTGGACTTATGATTACTAAGTCAAGGCAATACCACTACACCACAGAAGGATTCCTTTTAACCTTCTGTGGTGTAGTGGTAGCGCCTTGACTTAGTAATCATAAGTCCAAGGCTCGAGTCCCGGTCGGGGTAAAAAATGATATATATATATATATATATATATATATATATATATATAATATATATATATATATATATATATATATATATATATATAATATATATATATATATATATATATATATATATATATATATATATTACACAGACAACAAGCTTAAAACAAAAAGCAAAAACGTAAATAAAGGTGTATAATTCATTTACCTGATATAATCTGGATAAAGGTAAAAAATAAAAAAGTTGGCTTAAAAATTCGCTTAATGGTATAGAATGGACTATTGTAAGACTCAAGACTATATAAATGTATTGTTTGCAAAAATCATACCACAGCCCACTATTTCAACTTCATTTACTGGCCAATGCTTTACCGCCTTCTTAACAACATCTAAACCTGAGACAACTTCCCCAAATGGGCAATTCAGACTGCAACCTGGCTTCGTGCGGACGCAGATACCAAAAGTGCTACTCCCAGAGGAAATGGGCATTTTATTGATGATAGAGGCAAACACTCTTCCTTCACAGAAGTCTCCACTTACTTCACCACCCCATTCTAAATCTGCCATCAAATCACTCGCTGACAGCTGTCTTGTATTTCTTGTACATGATGCAATGTAATAACCACCTGCAAGAAGCTCACCAGGCTGGTCTGGATACCTTACTTCAGTAAATGAAGTTCCTAAATACGACGCCCCAAAAGTACCCATACATAATGCAGCAAATTGCTGGGCACGGCGCAGGTGATACCATGGTTGTATTATGACGGATCCAATAGGCACACCATTTATACTTAAATCAAGGTACACTTCTGAGGGCATCTGAAAGTTGTGTAAGTATTTGTCATTGAAAGATGATTTTGAACTCAAGAATTATATAACAATTTCAAGTTGTGTAATAGCAGGAATACTTAATTACAAAAAATACATTAAGAACACCAGCACTATTATCATAACTGCCTACCTTGAACAAGAGTTCAGTCCCCAGTAAGGTTTGACTAAATGAAGTCATACGAAGCTTCCCATCCTGCCAGAGGAGCATTGATTGCTTTCCATCCACATTTTGTACGTAGTAGGAATTAGTGATTTTTTTCACTGCCTGCATTTGATTAATCTCACTCTCTAAGCCCTCCATGAAGCAAACTTCTTCAACCTTTAAAGTTATATTTTCGATTTTAGAGCTTACTACAGCAAGAGAGTCTGGCTCAAAGCCATCTTTTAGCTCTGTTAGCAAATTATCAACATCCCTCTCAGCACGGGAGAATATATCCTTATCACAGAACCAGTTTTTAAATTCCCAGAAAAGACTTTGCAATTTTCTCAGCATTCTGCCCTCAGAGTCCTTTCTCCATTGCTGCACACGAGACTTGAGAAGAGCCAGACGTTTCTTGAAATAAAAAGCTTTGTCTATTACTACCATGTGTCTATGATGATGAGAGATAATGCACAAGACACATACACGTGCTTGACAGTCTTGGCACCAGTAATTCATTGAGTCTCCGTGGTTGTCACATATTTCCACCTGCAATATGAATTGGTGTTGTATCAGAAAGCAAAATGCTCTATTGGAACACTTTAAGTCAGGCACTGTATATGATGAAAATAACTATAGACCTATATCAATCTTACCGTCCTTAAGTAAAGTGTTTGAAAAAGCGATTGTTCACATACTTAAAGAATTCCATGAAAAGTTCAACCTATTATCTGAAAATCAATACGGATTCCGTAATAATAAGACCACTGAAAAAGCAATAACGAACTTTACAAGTGATGTTTATCAAAATTTGGAAAATAAAAACTTTGTTGCAGGGGATTTCCTAGACTTGTCCAAAGCATTTGACTCATTAGACCATGATATACTAATAGAAAAACTAACTTGTGTGGGTATTAGGGGAACACCATTACAGTTATTTAAGAGCTACTTGAAAAATAGAAAACAAGCCGTATATTGTAATGGGAAAGCATCTTTGTTGCAAACTATTGAGAGGGGAGTACCACAGGGATCAATACTGGGCCCATTGTTATTTTTAGTTTATATAAATGATATTTCCAATGCCAGTAATAAAAAGCAAATATATTCTTTATGCAGATGACACCAACCTTCTCTTGCATGAAAATAACCTTGACCACCTGCATTCTGTAAGTGAACTAGAAAAAAATAACAACTGGGTCTCTGTTAATAAATTAAATCTAAATGTTTCCAAAACTGACTATTTCTTATTTCAAAATAGATCTGTAGTACACAATATTGGTCAAGTTAATATGAATGGGTATGAAGTTAAAAAGAGTTGCTTGTAAGAAATTTTTGGGAGTAATTATTGATGAAAATTTAAGTTGGAAGTATATTCAATCTGCCTGCTCAAAACTGTCCAAGACGTGTGGAATTTTGTATAAAATTCGCCATAACCTAACAAATGAGGCCTTAAAAAGCATATACTATTCCCTGCGTTATCCTCATACTATATACTGTTTGTCCATCTGGGGTTGTACTTGGCCGTCAATTGTAAGGGATGTATTTGTAACTCAGAAAAGACTGATCAGAATTATTACATATAGTAAAAATATGACTCAACTTCCTCTTTATTCAAGGAGCTAAACTTGCTTAAATTTAATTACTTGATAAAATATTTCTGTCTTATTATTATACATAGTGATGTTATTGATAGCAGAAAATTATTTAGATTTATTCAACACAACCATGGAACCAGAGGTAACAATATAAATTTGATATGTCCACAGCCGAGAACAACCTTGTACAAATTTTCTATTCACTGTTTTGGCCCAAAATGTTGGAATGCATTACCAGAAGATTTAAAAACAATAACTGGCATAACTTTATTTAAAAAGAAACTCAAACAGCATTTATTTACTAGGCAAAATCAAGCAGCTGTTGATTAATAATTAATACAGTATTGGTGCATCATTATGTCCAGGTTAAGATCAGGCTACTATTTTGTTTTATTACAAGATAAGTATGAGATTGCTATATTGGAACTTTTGTTAACTATTGCCGTCATACTTTAAATTATGTGAAATGTATATTAAACTGCCTGCCAAGGAGCTCTTGCTCAGCAGGCTAGTGCCTCTGAATATAATGTACATATTTATTCCTGTATGTATACTAAATATTTGGCAATAAAATCTATGACTATGACTATGACTTTGCTTAGCCATCATAACATACCTCTGAATGCACAGTAACACCTATACAAAGATAATAGTAGTAATAATAATAATAATAGTCTATCTACTTCTAAGCTCATGGATATTTTTTTCATATCTAGCAAATAAACTGGACGAGCTTTGCATTATCACAATATTTTTTTCTTAAGAAAGAGATAATTACCTTAGATTTCTGAGAAGCAATGCCAGACAGCAATTTGTAGTTAACAGGTAATTCGCTGACATCACAATGGGGTTTCCTGCAAGCAGGACATAGAAAGGACCCCTCTTCTCCGACTTCGTTTAAGCATTTTCTGCAGTAAGTGTGCCCACACAGGAGTACTAGAGGATCATGAGCACCTGGAGCAAACTCTTCCATGCATAGGTCGCATAGCAATATGTCTTCCATAGTGGATAGTCTGGAAGGTTTACCTATTGTTATTTCTTAAACTATGTCAATACTGGGTAGTCCAAAGAGCAAAATAATCTTAAATCTCTCGTTAAATTATTCTTATAAAAGAACATAGTAATGGAGAAAAGTGAATGAGAAATATTTAATATGCTGTCTTTCTCCTACTTATAAACATCCCAAGGAAAAGAATGTCTGACATGGAATTATACCCTAACAAAATGGACTCTGGTCAGGTATAGGGCTAACCTTGAGCAGATGCAAAATAGGTTAGGAGAGGTTAAAGGTTAATACATTGCCAAAATGGAGTACAGTACAGCAATTTTGGGCAAGTTTCGTATTATGCACCCCTTCAATTATTTGCCTATTTTTTCTAATAAGTTTTCATGTGTTTTGAATTAATCTGAAATTTTTTTCTCGAAAATCACCATATTTTTGTTTTAGGAGCCGATACCAGTGGCTTGTTGTTTTGTACTTAACTAACCCAGCTTAACTAACTTAATTTAACCAAACTAAGCTAACCTAACTCAAACTTGAAGCCTAACATACCTCAATAGGTTGAATTTGAGTGTTTATACAACACACTTCAAGGAGTAGTGGTAGCAGTGATTTCTCGGTCAGGCTATGAAAAGGGTGCATAAAACGGATCTTAATCACAATTTTCACCATTAATATTGTTCACAAATATGTAATAACACACAAATAAATATTGTCGTAAGGAAAGTCAAGTGTTATTACTGACATTCACCACGTATTTTCTTGGCTGTAGCCTTTAGGCCTCTCACATAAGCGCCAAGAGCCGATATAGAGGTCAAAGGTGCGCAACCAGTTTTAGATTCCCACCACAAACATCCACACGTTCGTATGTACATACCTCTGGGAGAATACCCAGACAGACCCTCCTTGTTACCCAAGAGTGTCAGTCAGGAGATAGACCTTGCTGTGGGCAGAACTATGACCTATATAGAAGTTTCCTCCTAAGGGGGTGGGGAACTGTGACTTGGAGTAATGGGGAGCTTTGAGGAGTTAAATAAGTGTATAATTTTAATAAACACATATAAAGAAGATGATGCATATCTATTATCACTGACCACGCTACCAAACCTAAGATAAGATATCAAGACATTCTGGTGTTATTCAGCTTTATTGTATAGAGTAATGCTGGCGTCACACATAGCCAAAATTCCCGACCCGACTCTTAAAACCGTCTACAGACAGAATCCTCCCGGCAGCAATGACGTCATTACAATAATTGGGTGTAATTTTTCGTCCGCGTACGACGGAATCCTAACAGTCCTACATAGTTTAAAAAAATCGAGGGGGTCCTGAACCGTCGTGGAGGGCCTACGATAATTGGCTGCTGTACCCAATAATCTCCGTGATTCGGAAGACCAAATCAGTCGTAGAAGACTGTGTACGATGGGTAAGATCGATCTTCTTGATAGTACGCGGGTGTAGGAGAAGGTGTACGCCCACGTACGATCCAGAGGATCGATCCTACCCGGCGCATGCAGTCCTCCGGGTCTGGAACCATTAAAAATTTAAAAATTCGCTTATACGTCTGGCAGCGCAGTACGAAAAGACAGCGCACGCATGCGTGGTCTCATTTCTGACAACCCAGTCCTGGGCGTTCAGTTTTCCTGCTCCGCTTGCCGCATTTCTTATTGTTTTAGCATGATATTCTCATATGTATTTTTTTCAGTACACTTATATTATTACATGGGGATATGTCTTGCCATACTTATGTATTTTTTCATAATGAAATTTATATATTTTTGTACAGTATATATTTTTGTATCTTAAAAATTATTATTTTCTGTTCATTTCCTGTTTATTACTTATATCATCATTTTACTATAATATATATTTATATATGACCATTAATATTGGTCATGCAATAAAGCATATATTTCCCATATAATATTGTGAAATCAATATATCAAAATATGAATTAATCAAATCCATAAATGTGTCAAACAAAATATATGAAATATATTAACATACATGGCCAACATATATTTACTTATATATATAAGTAGCTGAAGTGCCAAATATATAAATCAGGGTTATACTTTCACAAATATCCCATATATATATATATATATATATATATATATATATATATATATATATATATATATATATATATATATATATATATATATATATATATATATTTTCCATATATTTATTGTTCACTAGGATCAATTCTAACATAATTAAAGTTACAAACGTCGTCCTTTAAACCATTCTCTCTTGCCACGATACCCTTCCTTCGGGGGAATTACAGTATTCCTCCCGACTGCGTACAACCCCCTACGAACGTGTACGTTCCCCTACGATGGGTCGGGAGCGTCGGGAGCATGGTCGGCCCAGTCGTAACGGTCAAAAATTTTAATTTCCCGTTTTCTATGATGAGACTTTCGTCTGCGTACAATCAGTCGTACGCTAAATTACGCGTCCAAACTACTCCGTACGATTTCAATTATGATCCATAGGACTGCTTACGCGGACGTACGACGCACTTCCGACAGGCACAGGAATGCACCTGTCGGCTAAAAAATCTGCCGGATCTCCAAGGATTGAGCGAAGATTCCGTCGGAACGCGGTCTTAAGAGTCAGGTCGGGAGTTTTGGCTATGTGTGACGCCAGAATAAAGTGCTATACGTCAGTGGTGGCAGCTCAGGACGACTTCCACGCCAAAATTGAAGTGAAAAGACAAGAAAAAAGTAATATTAATGCATCTTTGGAAGCAATGTCAGAGATAGAATAGGTTTCTGGAATCCTCGAGTTAGAAGAAACTTCTACGCTTACAAGTATGCGACGCCGAGAGAGACGCCTCAGGCTCCGACTTTGCCCAGAGTATCGGGACAGCAGAGCCAGTCACTCCTCTCTCCCGTCCCCGTATAGGCAAGGAGCCCGGCAGTAAGAGCTGTCCCAAGCATTTTGACTCCGAGGGAGAGTTCCTGAAACTTTGTTCACGAAGGCTGAGACACGTCAGCTGTGAGAAAGATTCAGCCCGCTTCATGTATATCACCGTGCGCCACACTGTGAATGTGGCTTTGAGAAACAGTGCCTCTATCAGGCATTATTTTTTGCTGATTTCGACTAAGAAGACGCCTGTGAAGGTGAATCGACGATTTTACGAGACATATGGACGAGTTAGCGAGAAAATCAACGAGCTCAGAAGAAAGAAAAACCCCCTCCTCCAGTGCCTGTGGCCATGACGTCCTTTGAGCAGCATCCCAAAATAACTAAGTACTTGTAATTTGTATCCAGTGAGTAATGGGACAAGTATTAAAAGAAATTGAGGTCAAAGGACTCAGCCATTTTACTTGTAGTTATGCTTTGATTCAGCCACCCCACATATAAAAGGAAGTATGGCTTTAGTAGATTAATAAAAGTAGAATTTCTGTACCCATTACTAACGTGGATAATTTGCACTAATAGCTATAAGCAGTAATAAGCTCAATTTTTTTTATAATTAGAACAATATTATGAGTAATTGCATTTGAAGGGTGTTCCATTTATTTTTTATTATTGCCTAAGTTTATTATTAAACAGGCGAATGTATTGATTTTATTGAAAAATTTTATGTACGTGTAATATTATTTTTATATTAATTTCTTAAAGCGAAAGTAGAGAAATTTTATCAGTAACGTGTTTACATATAGAATATAAGTAGAAGAGTTTTCATTTACTCCAAAATGAGCAAAAGAATTATATTGAGAAACACATCTGAATCCATTTAAAGTTTTTTTTATTATTTTTATTTTTTATCGCGTGTGATATTTTAGAAAAAGGAATGCGGAAATGACCGATCGATCTTCCAACGTCATTATTATAAAGTAATAACAATTGTACTGCTTTTTTATATTAAAATACGTGTATGTCATATCTTTTTGAAGAATAAGAAAATTTTGTGATGGTAATTAGAGTTTTTTTGTTCATTAAGACGCTATTTCCAGGCAACCCTGACCTGCAATTTTAAATTATATTTTCACAAAGCAGTCCCTGTTACCCATTGGAGAGATTGCAAGCGCATGCAGATGCAGGGAGGAGAAGTATACCCTTTGAATGCTTCCATGTGGCCGTTGTTTGTACTCAGAGGCCATATCTATTCTCTCTTGCATTTGTATTAGCGACATTAGGCCCTAGCTTCCGGCCCTAGAGTCTACTCCAGGCTATGTTTATATTTTTCAGCTGGAGGAAGATGTACCTCCATGAGGAGGTGGAGTGAGAGGTGGTCCTAGGACCACCTAAAAATTCGCAAAACACAGGCTGAAGAGGTTCATGGCAAATATATCGGCTCCCTTCTGTGTCCGGCTGGTCTCAAGAAAAAGAATTAGCTGTACGTAGTTACAACCCAGGCCTACCCAAAGTGTAAGGTGGAGGTTTAATGGAAACAAGGCGTGGGAATAAGCCCCAGACCTAGCAATGATGGGACTTGCGACTGGGGAAATGAAAATCCCTATAATTAAAAATGAGAGAGGGAGATGGAAAAAAAAATCCCCATACATATAATAAATTCCATAAAAATAGGAGAGGGAAATGAAAATCCCTATAACTAAAAATGAAAAAAGGGAATTGAAAATCCCTATAATTAAGAAAGTTAAACAATTAAAGAGTTAAAAATGTCCCCAAAGGGAAATAACGTCTTTTCAGCTACATATTCGAACTGATAAAGATGGGAATGAAAAAAGTCCCCACCGTCTTTGACAACACTTAGTGGAAATACAAAAATTGTAATGTTTTTAATTTTAAGTTAAATTTAAGTAAAACTCAAAGCCTCCCCTAGAAGTATGTTTAAAATAGTAAGCGTCATTAATGAGTAGTTGTCATTTATCAATTGTGCATATGTTCGATTTTTTATTTACTCACTATGTTAATTGTATTGTTCTATTATTGAATATATGCAAAGATCATACCCAACTGTACTTAATATTGTTTGAGTAATGTAATTGTTTTTATTTAGTTTTTTCTCCTAAATCATTTGTGTCATTGATTAGTAGTTACATATTGTAATTGTGAATATTTTTAACTCTTTTTTTTTTCTCTCTATAACAATTGTTTTGTTTTAGTAATGAATATTTGCATAGATCTTATCCAACTGTATTGTATATTAATTGAGTAATGTAATAGCTTAAGTAGTTTAGTTCTTAAATAATATTGTCAATGCTTAGTAGCTATATATTGCAATTGTGAAGACTTACTTTTGATTTTTTGTCTTTACTTAGAATGCTTATTGTAAGGAACATATTTTTCTTTTGTTAGTTTTCTCTAAAATCAAATGTTCTGTATGTATGAGAATGTCTTTCAGGAGAATTTTAGAAAGCATTAAGAGCATAGTAATTTTGGTATTCCTGTAATCTGTTTCCATAATTATATGAAATTGCAATAGTTTCACAAGTTAGTTCATTAGATAGTTCTGCCCCCCCCCCCTTTTTTGCAAAATAATGATAATTAAAATTATAAGGCTCTCAAAAAATGTTTAATGCTTCGTCTGAAATATATTTCAAAGTGGTGGTGGGGAGTGTCGTAAGGAAAGTCAAGTGTTGTCACTGACATTCACCATGTATTTCTAGGCTGTAGCCTTTAGGCCTCTCACACAAGCGCCAAGAGCCAATAGATAACCAGTTTTAGATTCCCACCACAAACATCCACATGTACATATGTACGTGCCTCAGGGAGAATACCCAGACAGGCCCTCCTTGTTACCCAAGAGTGTCAGTTAGGAGAAAGACCTTGCTGTGGGCAGAACTACGATCTATATAGAAGTTAAGAACATAAGAATAGGGGACACTGCAACATGCCTACTGGCACACACGAGGCAGATCCATTTTTGAATGATATTTTCAGAATGTCTGACCTATTCTATTCTACTCTACTTATTTATTCTATTTTTCTTTTTATGATTTTTCTGATAAGCACTAACCTTTTCATACCCACCCTACCTCTGTCATATGTCTATCTAATCTACATTTGAAGGTGTCTAAGGTAATGGCATTTACTATCCTACTAAGAAGCCTGTTCCATGCATCACTTACTCTATTACCAAACCAATTTTTAACATTTTCCGTTCTGAACCTAAATTTATCAAGCTTAAATCCATTATTACGAGTTCTGGTTTGATCATGAATTTTTAAAACTTTATTCATATCACCCTTGTTAATCCCTTTAAACCATTTATACACTTCAATCATATCACCCCTAACTCTGCGCCTCTCTAGAGAATGTAGATTAAGTTTTTTAATCTGTCCTCATATGGTATATTTCTGATATTGTGTATCATCTTGGTCATTCTTCGCTGCACTCTCTCCAAGGATTCAATTTCCATCCAATAATAGGGTGACCAGAATTGCACAGCATAATCTAAATGGGACCTAACTAATGCAAGATAGAGCTGCAAAATAACTTTTTCTGTCCTCTTGCCAACACTTCTTGAGATAAATCCTAAAATTCTGTTTGCTTTATTTCTGACTGCTGTGCATTGCTCTCTTGGCTTAAGATTACTACTCACAAGAACTCACAAATCCCTTTCACACTGAGAACTCATGATTTCATGGTTAATTAGCTTATAACTAGCATAGTCTTTTATAGTACCCATTTTAACTACTTTACATTTTTAAACATTAAATTCCATTTGTCATTTGTCCGACCATTCAGATAATTTATTTAGATCTTCCTGTAAAGCATGAATGTCTTCTTTTCCATTTATAATTCTACGTATTTTAGTGTCGTCTGCAAATTTACTTAGGTTACTACTGATATCTGAATCCAGATCATTTTGATATACGATGAATAATAGGGGACCAAGTACCGAGCCTTGTGGTACCCCACTAGTAACCGAGCCCCACTCTGATTTCTCTCAATTTATGCAAACCCTCTGTTTTCTGTCTTTTAACCATTCTTTGATCCATCAGAGAACAGCTCCTCCTATACCATGAGCTTCCAGCTTTTTAACTAATCTTTTGTGAGGAACTCTATCAAAAGCTTTGCTAAAATCTAGATATATTGTATCATATTCTTTGCCACATTCTACTGCCTCGTAAACTTCTGAATAAAAGGACATGTAAGTTTGTAAGGCACGAAAATCCCTTTAGAAACCCGTGTTTTGAAAGTTTTATCAGTCTGTGTAATTTTAGATGTGCCCTTATTTTATTTGCAGATGGATTTTAGAATCTTACCAACTGTTGACGTTAAACTTACCGGCCTATAATTATTCTTTTTAACACGTTCTCCTTTTTTAAATATTGGTACCACATCTGCCAATTTCCACTCCATTGGTACCGATCCTAATTTTATTGAATTATTAAATAATGCAGTTAGTGGACAACTAAGCTCTTCCTTGAATTCCTTTAATATTCTAGGATATATTCCATCAGGTCCCGGAGATTTATGAGCCTTTAATTTATCAATTTCTTTTATTACCTCCTTTCTCGTATATATATATATATATATATATATATATATATATATATATATATATATATATATATATATATATATATATATATATATATATATATATATATATATATATATATATATATATATATATATATATATATATATATTGAACTAAGAATATTATCGGGACTGTCTCTGTAAATGCATTCTACCTCCGGAATATATTCCAAGTTTTCATTGGTAAATACAGATAAGGAATAATCATTTAAATATGTACACATCACCCTATCATCACCTGTGATATGGCCATTGGCTGCTTCAATTGGTCCGACTTTTTCCTTAAATTTTGTTTGATAATGTTGATAAAACCCTTTAGGATTTTCTTTAGTTTCTCCGGCTATTCTAACTTCGTATTTTCTTTTCGACTCTATCTTTTTAACCTCCCTGTTTAACTGTATATATTGCTGCCTCACCTGCTCTTCACCTCCTTTTAGTTTCCTGTATACAGTATTCCTCTTTTAATACCTATCCGGTTTCCGGTTCCGGTTTTACGTCACGGACTCCCTTATCAACCAAGGGCTAGGACGGTTGCCTATAAGATTCTTTATTCTATTGTTCATCCATTTAGGGTTAATTTTTCTTGATCTGAAATGTTTCATGGGAATATAGTCTTCCTGACTATTATTAAGAGTCATGACAAAATTGTTATATTCCTCATCCAAATTTATATTAACTGACGGACTGCTGTTCTTTCCACATGAAAGCCCATTCGCCAGCAAGAGCGAATACCACGTACACTCCGAAGAAAATCTCACCCCACCTGCGGGCCACAAGTGGAAGGTCCGCTCACCCTCAAGGGTGAACATCCAACAAAAAAAAAAAAAAAGCTGTTCTTTCCTGTGAGAGAGTTTACTGTATTGATCTTATCTTGTGATAATCCTTGGCCTGTTGTACTCAATTCTCCGGGTAATCTGCTACCTGG
>JAXCGZ010009948.1:57500-60714 GCA_037179515.1 Halocaridina rubra
ACTGGTCTATAGTTCAGAGCCGTATCCCTCCTTCCCTTTTTGAATATAGGTATCACATTTGCTTGTTTCCAGCATCTTGGAATCTCCCCCGACTCCAGTGACTCCTTAAATATGATACTTAGTGCCACTGATATTGTGTTTGCGCATTTTTTAAGCACATGAGGGGATATGTCATCAGGACCTGTAGCTTTATGAACATCTAAATCCATCAGCGCTTTGCATACCTCTGTGGCTGTAAGGTTGATGTTCTCTAATACCGGCCCTTGAGCTTCTATCACTGCAATCTGAGGGGGTGGGGTATTTTCTACTGTAAATACTGACTGAAACTCCTTGTTCAATTCTTTGCAGATCTCTTCGTCCGTCTCAGTGATGCTTCCATCCGCTCTCTTTAGCCTTAAAACCTGTTCTTTTACCTTCAGTTTTCCTCTGATAAAGCTGTGGAAAAGCTTGGGATTTTCTTTAGCCTTCCTGGTGATGTCCCTCTCATAATCTCTCTCTGCCTCTCTCCTTTTACTTAGGTAGTCATTTCTTGCTCTTTTGTATTTTTGTTGGATGTTCACCCTTCAGGGTGAGCGGACCTTCCACTTGTGGCCCGCAGTGCTCTTTTGTAGGTTTGCCAGGCATTTATGTTTTTTCTCCTCCTATACCTTTTCCAGCATTTGTCTCTCCACTCCTTAGCTCTTTTACACCCATTATCGAACCATTTCTCTCCGGCATGAATTACACCTACTTTGGTGACAGGTATGCAGCAATCTACTATCTTCCCATAATTCTCACAAAAGATGTCACACATTTCTTGTACAGATTTGTTGTAAAATAAGGTTCTCCAGTCAATAACTGCAAAAAGCTCATTCATTTTGATGTAATCTCCTTTCGGATAGTTCCTCCTCATGTCCTCAGTGCCTCTACTCTCAGGAAGAATGTCTTCAATGATATACTCCATCAACAACACACAGTGGTCACTCTTTCCAATTGGTGGTTCATACTCAATATTTTCAATATCCAACACATTATCTGTGAACACTAGATCAAGTAGTGATGGCTCATCCCCACCCCTGGCTCTTGTTGGTTCCATTACATGTTGGTGTAGGAAATTCCCTTGTACGCAATCTAGGAATCTTGCCCCAAATGAGTCCTCACCACTGTGTGGGTCAAGATTTATCCAATCTATCTCTTTATGATTAAAGTCTCCCATAATCAAAATCCTACCGTTTTTCTCCCGCGCCATGTTAACAACTGAGTTTATGACTTCAATCGTACCTATATGACTTTCCTCATAAATTTCAAGCCTATTTTGGTTCCTTGGTGGGTTGTATACAACAGTTATTATAATGCTCTCTGACCCAGTATTTATGCGAGCAACAAGAAATTCCCTGAACTCACTTTCTATAGCCAAGTTTATTTCTTCAACTTGAATCCTCTCACTTATGAGCAGTGCTATCCCTCCACCAGTCCTCTCAGATCTTTCGACCCTTAGTATTCTGAAGCCCTTAGGAAAAACTGTGACACTGTTTATGTCCTCACTCAACTTAGTCTCTGTAATTGCTACTATATCTGCCTTACTGTTGTGAATCCTATCTTTTAATTCTACTGCCTTACCAGCTAATCCATCAGCATTTGTGTATAACAATCTTAATGAGGCCCCATCCCCTGATCTTCTGTCATTATCTTCTTTATCTCCCCTTTGTCTGGAAGTATTCTGTAACGAAAATTTTTCTTCTCTTCTTCATTTCTTTCATCATTTAACCTTCTTGCCTCTTGCAACAAGTTTTTGATCTTTCCCATCTCTTCCTGTGTTCTGTATCGTCTAATGAACACTTCTTTGCATTCTTGAAGGTCTTTTAGACTTTTTTTTCTCAACAATATTTCCCTACATGTCTCCCCTCTCTCAAAGGTTACTTTTGTTGGTCTCGGCTTTCCTTCCCTCGAATATTTACCTAGTTGGTGTATGTTTACAATATCCTCAGGACCACATACTACTCCAAGCTTTCTTATCAGGTCTACAACGTTAGCTTTATTTTCTTCAAGTCTCCCCTGCCATGTTGGCTCCTGGGATTCACTTATGCCTGAGATTACCACTGTCTTCTCCTTATCAAGTTCCTGTCTGATGAGTGGGTTTGCCCTTTCCATCACAACGTCTTTCATTTTTTCGATTACTGTCTCTTTATAGTCAACTGTTTGTATGTTTTCCAGTGCCACCACCTTTACAGCCTCTTTTACTGCCACATTCCCCTTTAGTGCATCAGCAAAGGACGTTTTCATGGCATCATTTTCCATATTCAGCTCCTGGAACTCTTTTCTGAACTGTTCAATGTTTTCCTTAATCTGAACATTCCAAGCAGCAATCTCGTCTCTCTCAGAAGAGAGCAGTGAACTAACATCTAATTCCTTTAGGTTGTCATTCAGCTGTTTGTTTTTATCTTCTTGTTTAGAAATTCTAGATTCTAGTTGACTCTTTTCCCCTTCCAGCTTCTTTATTCTTTTTTCTAGTTCCTTTCTCTCCTGCCCTTGTGCTTTATTTGCTTCCTCCAAAGATCTTATTTGTTCTCTGAGTGTTTCATTCTCTTTCATTTCTCCATCTATATTCCGAATTTTATCATCAAGGCTTATAACCATTTCCTCTAACTTCTTGATTCTCTGTTTAAGTCCTCTGATGACTACCCCTTCTCCCGACCCATGGGTGGGAGAGGTTTGGGACAGAGATGGCTTCATTTTTATGTTCTCCCTCTCACAGAATATAGAAAGAAGACGAGAAAGAGGAAAAAAAAGAGAAAAGAGAAAAACTTCTAATTTACCTTCACACATAATTTTTATATCTCCATATAAGTACTATTTAGTGACTCAGTTTGTCTCCTTTCTGGTAACACACATCTTAACTTAAAAACTTGACCATGGTAATTTAAGTATAAAAAGAAAAAGAAAAACAAAAGTCAAACCTGAAGGAAAATTCGAATTTGTGTTCGAGGTGGAACCCACCTGTTTCTGTTATATATTCTTCCTAACTGATAAACTGACTTGCTAACCAAGATATGTTATCACGGGATTTAGACTTTACATTTAACTCAATATATATACAAAATAACAAAATAGTAAAAGAGAAAGCTAAAAGAAAAGCAAAAAAAATGAAGAAAATAAGACTGCTGTACTACTTGGCAACTTAACTCAGTACTGTTGACAGGTGGGTATTTGGTAATTTTTTTTTCTTTTATTATAC
>JAXCGZ010009949.1:0-5000 GCA_037179515.1 Halocaridina rubra
TAGCATTAACGTTAGGTGGAGGTGGTTAAGAAGGAGGACGTGAGTCAGCAAGAAGACTGGCAAGTCCGTCATATTTGGTTTTCGTGTCTCGCAGTGGAATCACGCCACCTTATTTCCCGCGCTGGTAAGCAGCCACGTGCATCCCACGCCTTCTCTCCATTGTGACTTAGCTCGATGCTGGCTATTCAATGGGGCTTGATGGCTCTCTCGCTGAAATTTTACATGATTATGAGGGCTGAAAGGTTCTTTTGACAGAAAAGTTACATTTTCTCTCTCTAAAAAACAAGAATACGAATACTTATAACCGTACAGTCCAAGTAATTTAACTGTTTGATCTTACAGAACTAATAATAATGAAAACAGATTCAAGGTTGGTTTGTACAGAGTAAACACGATTCATACCAGGATCACATAACTGAGCGAATAAAAGAAATCATGACAATACCGTAAAAAAGAAAAGGAATAAAAAATGACAAAATCTGGGATATCTAAATGGGGTTTACTAAGGACTGACGTGAGAGAGAGAGAGAGAGAGAGAGAGAGAATCAAGAATGTAATGACGTCATATAAATAGCTTCAGGGTAAAATGCCTGACATGCACAATATGTCTATTGCTGGAAGGCTGTGAATTCCCCTGTAAGATGTTCCACACACAGCCTTGAGGCTAACGAACTCTGAGTCAAATGAAACAACTCAAAATTGCACTAAAATGTGGATTGATTCGGTTTTACGTCACGAACTCCCTTTTCTACTAAGGGCTAGGACGGTTGCCTTCTTGCGAAGGACTTGTTTTGGCATATGTAATCGTTACCCTGAGTGTATGCCCTTACTAACCTCAGTCTGTGACGGGGCGCGAACCCTCGACCTGCCGCCTCAGAGTCGCGGACGCTACCATTTTGCCACGGAGACTACAAAATTCCACTAAAATGTGGATAAGTAATCAAATACAGTATTGTTTTTAGCTCGAGATGCATATTTAAAATTTACAAATTGGTACGTAATTTATATTTACGCTTATAGAAATGCTGAGTCAGCACAGGTCTAGACTCGCCGTGAGATCTGAACAACGTAGGAACATTTCCCTCACAGGATAGCGGTTACGTAATATTCACGTCAAACTGGTTTCTTTTAGGAGATGGAGCGGTCAAGCCTATAGCTGTTACCATGGGTGAATATGCAGCAGGATCAAATAAGGACTACATAGTTCCTACTACTAAGATATGGAATTTAAACTAAAAATAAACGAGGTAGTCTCGGCGCTGGCTACATTATGTTCCTTAAAATGCGTAGCAAGGAGAAAACAGCAATTTCTTTTATACATGATCAATAATAATAAACAATAACATTTCCTACAAGACTTGCGTGTCAAGAATTTATGGGTAAAAGTAATGTCACCAATATTAATAAAAGAGACAAATTACCAGAATACTGAAACTTAGAAAAAAATACATTTAATCCATTTCCCTCAAATTCATGATTTATTGATTGTAACTTTAACTAGGAAAATTGCAAACATTCAAAGAAATTGTAAACATCTGAACATATGGGCCAATAAACTTACGTTACTGTCAGTGCAAAATTGCAGAGAAAACCGAATATCGCACACGAAAAAGAAATGTAGATAATCCATTATTCAAAACTTGCGAAGTCATGTTTCACCATTCATTTCATTGGTGAAACTTTATGGCAACGCTGACCCAATATAAAATGTATATGAAGTTTCAAGTCCATTTTTAAATCGAAGTAATAACCCGGATTTAACACAAAGCTTTTCATTTATTCTTTGCAATTTTTGTCATATTCAGTCCGCATGCCAATGGGGCTGGACACAGAGAGGAGGACGCTGGGGCTCATAGCTGGATGCCCTTCCTTAACGCCCCGCGGCTGGATCAAACCCATGGATGTCAGGTATGTCACTTCGACTTGCGTGCTCTACCGGTGAGCTACCACGACCCATTAGAAGTTTTAAATCAGTTAAAAATGAGCAACCCCAAGAACATTAAATAAACCTGTATATTGTTAGGTTAATTTAGTTTAAGTTATGCATTGACCTAACCTAATAATTTACGGGTTAATGTCGTGGAGTCTAATTTCTACCTGATCCTTTTCTTGAGAAAGAAGTAAATTACGAGAGAAATTTCACCTATTTCAAATACTGTTCGTAAATGAATCCACAGGTCGGAATATTCAAACACTAACAATCATTTAATACTCTGGGGTCTCTAATCTCTACCTGATTCCTATTTTTTTAATAAGGCAGTAAATTACGAAACTAATTATACCTAATTTAAACAGGTAAATTAAACCACAGGCCGGATTATTCAAACACTTTCTCTTTCTTTCACTACTTTTGTGGGTTAAAACACTTTCTCCAGGAGTTCCGAGCTGTAGCTTCGGCTTCTGTCCAATTTTCATCGGCATACAGTCGACCTGTCTGTCTCCTCTCTCTCCTGTGACAGAGTGGATAAATTATTACAGTCCATAAATTCTTCCTTGTTTAAAATCCATCTGTTAGAGCATGTGATAAATAATAAATGTAATGAATCATGTCTGTCAAACACTAAACGAAGGCCTTTGACTAAATTGTATTTTTGCCATTTTTGAACGTCTTTAATCTAGCACAAGAGGATACTCTTCACACGGGTCTCTGTTGACCTGCTTGCAAAAATTATTTGTGAACGCATAATTTCCATCTAATATGAACTATGGATATGCATATTTTAAGTAAAAGAAAAAAATATTATTATTATTATTATTATTATTATTAATATTATTATTATTACTATAATCATTATTATTATTCTTATTATTATTAGAGGAAACGGATTGGATAGGTGATACGGCTTTTTATCCAGAATTGAAGCACGAATATAATAGCTGAGGATTTCCTGTGTCGTCTCATTATCAATAGTTTTAACATAAAAACAAGTTGTTCACAATTAATTCTCTTCGCATAAACCAGCAACATTTTTAAATAAGGGGTTCGTTGATATTCAGAAATATTTATCAGTACAAACACTTAGCATAAGCTGTTTTGCTATTAGATATCTTCCGAGACAGCAAACAAAAATTCAATAGCCATTATCTCTACTAGCAGCTAAGATAAGCTGTCTAGCTGCTAGATATTTTCCCCAGACTGAATATACAATTCAGAGAATCTCTCACATTCCTTAAAACGACTTAATTTATCCAATATTTTGAATTAAAAGCATTAGAATTATATCAAGTAAATATACCATAAACGGTATGGTACTATATATACAGATCTCTTGATATGAAAAAGATGTGTATCCGTTGAAATGAGAGAAAAAGCTTCAACGTACTCACTATAAAACATATAATTCCATGACCCAAGTAAGCTATAGGTCTAGCTTGAAAGCTTCTTTATTCATCAACTAATAATTAACAATGTTTGTCTTTAGCTCAATTGTTCTTCAATGCATGACCCACAATTCATTATTTTGGTCTTCATTTGGCAACTACTTTGACGAAACCTTCCATAGGCCTACCTGAGTAGATTGTAAAATTTGAAAGTCACGTGTTACCATACAATTACTTTTCTTTAGGCTTAGAAATATTAACCGCAACACGTGAGCTTCATAATAATAATTACTTACGATTTATTAACGTAAGTAATTGAGGGTTACAAGCCTATATTAAAAATAAATAAATGAACGTATAAATATATACAAATGGGAAAATACACGTAAATATAAAGAAATAAACAAATAAATAATTAACAGGAAAATTACATATCAGATTTCAACTTTCATATCAAGATAATAAAAACACCACTGCTTTCGGTCGACAGTAATCATAGATTACAAATACATAAAAAAGAACAGAATACAAAAACAATAACACATCGGAAATTATATATAATAAAAACATGGACAAGCAAACCTCCCATCTATTAATACAATTATAACGAATATATACCGATAACATATCGAAAACGATATAAAAAATCTGAATGCACACGCCCAGCCGTCAGTCATACAGAATGATAACGAATATTACACGATTCCAGGTACAAATATAACACGAATACATCTCAGGTTTACGAAATAACATCAGGTCCTCTGCTAGGGTAGGTCTAACTAAAAGAGAAAGTGGTTTTGGGAGCCACTTCGCGAGAGAATGTAAATACTATAATTCCTATTCACAAGAGAGACGACCAAGGTGAAAAATTTAGATAAAAAAATAAAGTCTGGCCTGAAACTGTATCTCTCTCATCAGTCTTTTACCTGTTTTCAGCTTCCAATGTAGTAGGTTTTCGATACTTTGTTTCTTTCTAAGAGGAGTAAGATAATGATAATGATAATAATAATAAATAAATAAATAATAATAATAATAATAATAATAACAATAACAACAACTAACGGTGTGGAAAACGAGTTCAAATATTGAAAGGGCAGTATTTCTTCTTCTTACTACTAGTACTATTATTATTATTATTAGTAGTAGTAGTAGTACTTTTTACTATTGCACCCGTCTCATTCCCGACTTTTATGCTGTTGAAATGGGTCTTGATAATGCGATATTTTTTAACGATTTTGAACGAATCTGACCTTCAGAATCGTCGCAAATTACTCTTATTAAGTTAGGATTTTTTTACGTATTTGAAAGCCAATTTTGTGCAAAACGCATGAAAAAAAAGAAAAACAACTTTCACTTCTAAAGGGAGATGCTTGAAACCGTAAAGCATTTACCTTATCATTATTAGTACTATCATTGTTAATAATATTACCATTATTATTATTACTATTACTATTATCATCGGTAGTTTGCAAATAGCCTTTATTAGCGTCAAAAAAGTCTTAAGCTTACAAAATTATTAGAATTGGTCACCTAGAGGCAAAACAAGCACGACCCCCTTACAAGTGGGTCAAAGTAGAACAAAAAAAACATTCAGCGAATGGCTTCTATCCATCTACCTTCTATCTGCAACGGCCTTAATCCTCCTCATAAAGAGAGTGGGCGAATTATGACAAAACCTT
>JAXCGZ010009949.1:10000-22500 GCA_037179515.1 Halocaridina rubra
CAGTTTTTCACTACCCTCTTGGAGATTAGCAGATGGCTCAGGTGCTAAAGTTTTACGGCCGGATGCCATTCCTGACATCAGTCTATTGATCAGGGTTTGAGACAAACACCAATTAGACTGTCGCTTTCTTCCCCTGGACTGGACATCAATATTCAATTCTTTAGTTATCGCCAACTTTTTCCTTTTTCATATAGAGTCTCTGATTCTCGTTAGCCTCTAGGAGACTAGCAGTTGCATAAGAATCAAAAGCGTTATGGATGGATGCCTTTCCTCACACCAACCCTCTCTACTGATACTAGGTAAAGAGCGGAACATAGTAGAGCCGTCTTGCTCCCCCAATGGCACGACTGGACTTCAGTATCAATGATCAAATTCATATTTGATTGGAAGACTTTACAATAACAAGACTAACCAATAAAACTTCCGCGTATTTTACACTAATTATCTTCAGAGGAACTTAATAGGGATGCCAGGAAATTCCTCGATCCCTAACGTATACCTATTTGGAATTCCCCAACGACCCAAATACCCCATGTCCAGAGGAAATATGATTTTCTTAAATGACCTTCAAGCAAAAATCACTCTTCAATAACTTGTATTTGTTTGAAGGCAAATGCACGTAGGTTAGCCTCTATTTGTATACAAAGGCTATGTTCCTCCCTATATAGGGGGTTGTCTAGTCAAAGCAAATACCATGGCTCCCTGTGGGGGGAAAATACTTGAGGATAAATTCCAAGTTTCTTTATTCCGTCCAATTTAGGTGACCTTTACGACAAGGAAGGCAAAATTGGGGCAGTATTCTTGTCACTTTCCCAAAGAGATGAAAGAAGATATTACAAAGGATGATACAGAGAGAGAGAGAGAGAGAGAGAGAGAGAGAGAGAGAGAGAGAGAGAGAGAGAGAGAGAGAGAGAGAGAGTCATCTTCAAAAAGAAATCTCACCCTTCTCAAAAAAAAATGCAAAATAAGAGATAATAAACATCTTAAAAACCGCAGAAGCACACTATCGCACCTTTGTAAAAAAAAAAAAGCATAAAAAAGGTAAATAAGAAGGACTTGGAAATAAAAATCCCGAGAGAGAGAGAGAGAGAGAGAGAGAGAGAGAGAGAGAGAGAGAGAGAGAGAGAGAGAGAGAGAGAGAGAGAGAGAGAGAGAGAGGACTTAGTCAGCCCACTCTAACCTTGTCGAAGTAACTGGCGTGTTAAGATCAAGGAAAGCTCGTTTCGGCGGTTTCTCAGGGGTGGGAGGGCGCAGGTCGCGGTGAGGGAAACGAGGGGGTATGACAGGAACGAAAAAAAGTGATCTCTCTAAGACAGCCTTAAATTTTAATTCTATTTGACCTTTTAGTATGTCACACAGCATGTGTAAAAAAATTCTACCGTATCCTTGATTATTTGACTTTTTTACTTCTCTATTGCGAGCCCTTGCAAATGTTTAAGATAATTCATATACAGATTTTAACTAGGCTTATGTTTTTTTGGTCTTCCAAGTTTCTCTTTCTATCGACATGACCTCCTACAAGGTCAAAATGAATCGGAGTGAGGATGACCTTTCAATAATGACACACTCAGAAACGGATCGAGTTGAAATCTATAACTCAGCTCGAATACACTGTTGAGAAATGTAAAAACTATATTTAGCCACAAAATATAAATTATACAGGTGCTACAGCGGAACAGGCAATAAAACTGCCCTCATTGGGCCTGGCGCCAAGAAAACACTGAAATAAAGAAAAAGCAGAAACTTAAGGAAGGCAGAAGAGAATGATTCACAATAGGAAAAGGACAGGCTGAATGAATAGTCGAACTAATGAAGATCCAGAAATAGGTCAGGATTAGGCCCTGAGATGAATCTGTTTTCTGAATACAGAAAGGTCATGAGAGTTAGGAAAGACAGAAGGAGGAAGAGAGTTCCTGAGTCTGGAGGTGGAAGGGAAGAAGCAGTCGCTGTACCGACCAATCCACAAAGGGAATTGCAAAACTGTACAATTATATGTTTATTCTAATTAGGTTCCTAGCGAAATGGTCGATTTTGACTGATATTCAAAATCAATTGTGTTGATTTAAATTCATTAGAAACACCATATTTCAATGCTTATATTAATAATGGGGACTGGCTACGCCCTCAGCCTCGTCCCAATCTTAATTATTAGAAGTTAATTATAGGCCTCAAGTTCACAACACCAAAGCAATTTTTTTTAATTACATTTGTTCAGTAGATGACATCTTATAAGACTGAAAACCTTAGGCTTTGTAGCATAATAATAAAATTTTAGGTATTGATTGTAATTTTACGTGTTGATTGTATGTCAAGCTAATACAGAACAATATGTAGCCTTTGTATGTATAAATAAGCCTATTACTATATATATATATATATATATATATATATATATATATATATATATATATATATATATATATATATATATATATATATATATATCAAATAGGCTTATACTTGCTACCTGCCATATAAACACCGAAAAATTAAGAAAAACTATTGTAGTTATAATATCGTATATTAATAAAGTACATATCGAAAAATAATTCTGTCTTACAATTATTTATAAAAATGCAGACAAAATTGGAAGAAAAAGATTGTAGTTTTTAAATGCACAGTATTTATATAGAGCGAAATTTTCCCCCTTTCTACAATTACCATCAATGTTAAGATTATAAAACGTATATATTCAATTTCGTTTAAACATAAGGAATATATCGGATCTTGTAAAGAAGAATAACCCCATGGTGTTCCAGGGTTTTTCGTAGTGTCAAGGCAAGCCGTCTAATCTAACCTAACTATTTACGGGGATATTTAACTTTACATGGGGTTCTCGGGGTTACTTATCTTTACAAGATCCAATTTATTCGCAGAGATTAATGCACCATCTAAGTGAATTTCTATATAACATTCTCAAAACTCCATAGCCAAAAACGTAGAATATGATGAAAATAGTTTTTGTGAGGATACATAACACGATATTTAATATTAAAAAAAGAGTCAACTAGTAACTGAGAGAGAGAGAGAGAGAGAGAGAGAGAGAGAGAGAGAGAGAGAGAGAGAGAGAGAGAGAGAGAGAGAGAGAGAGAGAGAATCTAGTGTATGGGGTTGCAAACACTACAATATGGTTTATAAGTTCTTACATCAATTTGAGAGAGAGAGAGAGAGAGAATGTTCTTAGATAAAGTTTAGTTTACTGATCTTATGTAATTCTCAATTACGCCATAAGTGCTTATATCAACCGTACTATACAAAACAAGGAGGAGTTGGCAACAGTGTCATGAACGACTATGCAGCTGCAGAAAGTCGTGTATTGCATAGCAACGACTCCTTCCTATCCTTTCCTTCACATACCATACTCCCATTCTTTAGTCCGGGGCACACACCCACCCATTTCATTGCCACTCGTGTCTGCACTCGGCCAACGGCAATTAAATTTAACTTGGGAGCAACTCACGTTTTTTTTGTGCTATGACGTAAGATAAATGAAAGGGATCATTCATAAAAACATTAAAAACGACAAAATTAAAGGAATTATCTCTATAACACACACCGGTCACTTACTTGTGTCTAAACTTTTAACTTTTAGACCAAATTGACTCGTTTTTCATCTTATTTCATTAAAGTTTTATTTTTCTATGCCAGGAGTAGAATCCATTTCAATTGTAACATCCATAAGACATATACATTACGGAATTACATTGATTTAGCTAAAACAGAGCAGTGAAACCATTTCAGTATAAAAACAATGTGAAGATGATTGGAAAAAGAAAACACATCGTACAAATTTTAAGCCTCTAAAACATGGAAAAAAAAAGACGTAAATAGGCAAAAACTAGCCTATTTACATCTGAGCATAGTGTACCAAAACTTGCTGCTAATAACATACATTCATGTAATATTTACTACATGGATGTATTACTCATAGCTTTGTAAACATTCGTGCACTAGCACTCTTTCGATTAATGAAATATTCAGTGTCGTGACCACAGTTCTTAAGCTAGTGATCAAGTTCTTAACCTATTGATCAAGAAGATTAATCGATGAATTCTGTATCATATAATAATTTATAGCAGCATAGATAGACCTATGTATATAAAAAATAGTGCTGTATAACCACAGCACATGTGTGTGCGTGTTAGTGTGTGTGTGTGGGGTATGCTTCCAGCAATATCATGACAAGCAGAAGAGAACAAGGAACTTGCTCCTTATTGCAGGGAAAATCCAGAAAAGTGCAAAGAAATGCCTACCAGCAAACTCAAAAATAAATTATATATTATATTTCTTATTAATTTCGCGGCAAGAAATGATAACCTAAATTCCACTTATAAAAAATAGTAAGTAAGTAGTATAGTAAGCCTGGGTAGGGTCCTACTCAAATGCTTTTGGCAAAGCGACCACAGAATCCGACTCTTCAAGGTAGGCGGTCAAGGTGAAGAAAAAGTTGTATCAACTTCAAACCCTATCTCTTGAAGTACAATGAAAGGGGACTTGAGCGCTCCTCTCTCTCTCTCTCTCTAAGTCCGCCAAGGACTTTCTTTGGCGAGTCCCGACCCTGACATCCCTCGGCTGATATCACGCCACCGATGAAAAAATTTCAAGAGCAACAGCTATTGCTATCACAGTAGGTGCCATATATAAGAATGATGGTTATTGATATTAGAAGACTAGCATAAATAAAAAAAAAATCCTGTCAAAACCGATTAGAAAAAAGTCTAATAGGCAATTTTACTGACCTGACCAAAAGGTCAAAACAAATACATTTATATGTTCGACCTAACAGCACCATTAAACCTTTCACTATCCACCTTCGACTCAATGCGAATACACTATTAGAAATCAATATTTAAAAAAAGAAAAAAAAAAAGACTGGACGAGCAAAATTAATGCTTAATACATATTTCCGGTCTGTCACAGCAACTCCAGGATTAAATAGAAAAAAGTAGCTTACATTACATACTTATATATCTTCTTCGTCTACATCTTTTCCCACTTTTATGTGGGGTCGATGTTTCTGGCCATATTTTGGTTTTGGCAAAATTTTTATGGCCGGATGCCCTTCCTGCAGCCAACCCTCCCCATCTACCCGGGCTTGGGACCGGCACCAAGTTGAGGCTGGCTTGCCCCCCTCCGTGGGAAAAAAAAATATATATATATATATATATATATATATATATATATATATATATATATATATATATATATATAATAAAATCATTACTTTTACGAAGCCATTTACTCTGGTAAGCTCAGAGGAGTAGACAAGGAACGCACCCACGCACGAACAAGCCAGGCGCACCGCCGAAAGAGAGAAAGAGAGAATGGACATTACGTCACACTTCTATGATTGCGTCATCCATACTGATATGCATTGTTGCCAATTCACCATCGAACTCATCTTTTTGCCCTTGAATGCTATGGGGGGAAAAATCCCGGTGTTTCCAAGAGCTTTCCTGAAAGAAAGAAATCCTGACATCCTACGGAGAGAGGCCGTCCTATGTTTAATCTTGGCTTTTGCTACAAAGCCCCTCCAGGCACTAATGGAGAGGCCCAACATCCAGGGCGAACAACTAAAAGATGGTGTGATGGTGCTATTCTCCATTTTCTGGACAAATCACTCCCTAAGAAACATTAAAAGCAAACCGACAGATTCTGGATCTCTAAAATAACATGGTTTGGTGTGACAATACAGCAATTATACATATTCAGTATATCTAACAATATTCAAATCAATATATACAGAAACAATACACCCATATCAGAAGGACAATTTGCCTTATGCAACTAGATCGGTCTACATGACATACACAACTGTACTGATATAAGTAAATTCTACAAGAGAAGTAATTTAGACGCTATAAAAACACTACCTTCTAATAATGCCATTTCTACTCAACTGAAGGTGAACTGGTATAAATTTCACTATACCAGGTAAAAACTAAGAGTGTAGATCTGTTTGTTTGTATGCATATGCATAAGTATGCAAACATGTGTGTATCTATCAAAATACGTATATATGCATATATATATATATATATATATATATATATATATATATATATATATATATATATATATATATATATATATATATATATATATATATATATATATATATATATATATATATATATATATATATATATATATATATATATATATATATATATATATATATATATGCATGTATGTGAGTGTGGAACATGGATGCGTTCTTGATGCATGAAACTTTTCTCATGTACGGAAGGGAACTCTCTCTGATCCAATAATGTACTATTTACAGCGGTTTTAAAATTATATGGGCAAAGATGTTTATAGCAGTGTCCTAAACTTCAGTCGATCATTTACCCCTTGAAACCGTCTTATAATCACGTGACCCTTGTAATGTTTTTAGGTTTTCTGTGTAACAACATGGTTAATTTAAAAATTATAAACTTGGAAATAGATAAGAAAAAAAATTGGCTTACTCGTATGTGCGTGTACCACAGTTTGGGAATCTGGTTTACACTAGAATACATCATGTTACTTCCAATAAAAATTCTTTTCTGGCTGTCCGCTGCTTATCATGATATTTTGTGAGCTCCATTACGTAACAAGTGTAGCTCTGAATAGAAAATAAGTTTATTTCTATGATCACGTAAGATTATATATATATATATATATATATATATATATATATATATATATATATATATATATATATATATATATATATATATATATATATATATATATATATATATATATATATATCTCACTGAACAATAAATTATGCAACGCATAAAAAAAGATTAGAATAGTATTGCTAGTAAAACTCATATCTCATGGTATCAAAACAATATTATCTAGATTATAATACTACTACCCATAGAGATAACCACGAAATTTATCATTCAGAATACTGATGTCAATGCAAATAGCTAACAGTTATTATTAAGAGTGACCCACAGTTCATAACCTAATATTTCTAGGAATTACAGATGGTATAATGTTGGATCGATATTCCAATGAATTCCAGAAGGAATGGAAAGTGAATCTAATATAATAAAAGTAATATTTTGACGGAGAAAAAATTATTAATTTAATGCTCACCTCGTACTAAAATGCAAACAAGATGTCAAGTGTCCTCGACTATTTAGGTAAACATATTTATCCTATGCTATAAATAGAGGTAAAGGAAAATGTCTTCCTCAAATACTTTTCCTTCCTGTAAAAGGGTAGGTCATGGGCGCAAAATGTCAATTTATTCGAGATTCTGAGTAAGGTCATGACTATATTTGTGACACAGCGTATTAGTATAAAATATATGATAAAAAAAAAGTAAACAAAGAGTAATTAAAATTCAAATGTTTGATTGTAGACATGTGATTTTTTTTTTTTTTTTTTACTTTCTCCGTGTGAACAAAAGGAAGTATCTGTGTGCAGTGAGAGAAAACGAGAAGAATGATGAAAAAGATGAAAACCGTCTTTTGTTAAAACCACACACACACACACACACGCATGCACTCATATATATGTATATGTATATATATATATATATATATATATATATATATATATATATATATATATATATATATATATATATATAATATATATATATATATATATATATATATATATATATATATATATATATATATATATTAGATGACGTATGCAAAATAAATACGAATAAAGAAAGGAATGCACAATTTTTCACTGTAAGTGATGCATAAAATTAGGCGAATAAGTAAAAAACAAATATAATACAGGCGCTGGTTTAAAAAATAAAATATTTCGATGTTCAAAAAATTTACATACGTTGACTACAACGATTAAAGTCTGTGTGTGTTTTTTTTAATTTAAATTGTTCTCTTTCCTCAAATTACTCCACTCCTCAAAGATTATAATTACCTTTACGGTCTTTGTGGTACGATTAGAAAGCGCGACAGACGCCTATTCAACAACACCTGTTGTATCTTTTTGAGGAACTTGGAACACTGAAATTGTTAAAAATAATTTCGTGCATGTGCGTATATCCATACAAAACACCTTTTTTCTGAGGGGTGTATTTTTTTTAATACAATTAATGGTTGTTATACATTAACCAAACCTTTGACAAGGTTAATATGTACATATATGTAATATAGTTTAAAAAAAATGTTGCGTAGACATGATGTAATAGTAACGTTTATACAAAAAGGAAGTAAATATTACATAAACATGAAAAAAGACAGCATTAAAAAATACCTAACCTGATCTATTTCAATACAAGCTAATATTACTCGAGTCAAAAATACACCAGATTTACTAAAATAAACATATATGACATCTAACGTGGTATTTCCTTGACATTTAAATATAGAACATGAAAGATCAAGTTGAATAAAACAAGCATTCTATCCTTACAACAACAGATCTCAGAAATATTCATTTTGTTTTCAAAATTATTCAATTTTTAGCTTTATGGATACCAAAAATCTTAGCCTATTATTCTTAATATTCAAAAGAATTAATCTTTAACTTGTATTACTTTGCTATGTATGAATGTATATAAGTATGTATTTAATGTAGCCCTTGGTTGATAGGGGAGTCCGTGACGTAAAACCGGAACAAGAATAAACTATTTCATGGCCTGCTCTGCGGTATTTCCGCTTGTCACCTGACATTTTCAAGAATATTTTTCCTATTATAACCTCACAAAAAAATACACCTGTTACTAGTTAATGGATCTTGTAAAGATAAGCAACCCCCAAAACCTCGTGTTATAGAGTAAAATGACCCCGAAAATGGTTAAGTTAAATTATGTTAAGTGATTTGCCTTGTAAAAAGAACACTAAAGCATCCTGGAACTAATTCTACTTTACAAGAACCCTTCTTAGTTAATATAATAATAATAATAATAATAATAATAATAATAATAATAATAAGGTATAACATACAAACATAAGTGGAAATAAAAAAAAAGGGATATTCTTGAATATAATCGTATTAGCTTTTCAAATGCGACTAAACAGACGATGGTTACGAAATCAACGAACTATGGATTCCGTTTTTGAAATGGGCGGTTAAATACCTACAACTTAATTACGCTCTGAAAACGAACTATATTACGTAATCACGTCTCCTGAGCTAAGTATATATGTAAACAATAAAACACTTTCATACAAAAATTCAATACAAAGTGTCGAGAAAATGTGTAAACTTTATCATCATATTCTGACTGTAGACTTCCTTTGGCCAACTAGCAAACCGGATCAACTCTCACACACACATGCACACTTCACCTTCAAACAAGACAAAAAAAGTTTTTGTTCTCAATTTTAACATATTGGATATTTTCAATAAGATGCATAAAGACGATTTCTAGAATAGTAATTTATCAATGAAGCACAATTAATTTTTAAGTACATGAGGAAATTATACGCAAAGATCTTAGAGCCGAAAAACGGAGCCAACATATGTATGTAATTGTAGGGTATATTTCAGGTTAACTCCTAAAGGTACTGAACTACACACGGCTCTGTCAACATTACATCACTCGCAAATGGTCAACAACCACTCCGAGTTACATAACATCATGGCATCCCCAACACTGTCTTACCTGCCGGGTATGCAGACGGAGTAGTGGAATCCATGGTTAGCTAGAACAGTCAGCAGTTCAGGAGCACTACGGTAAGCTCCCCATACGGAGAAAAGAGCCAAGAACACATTCCATATAAAGAGAGGTTTCCGCAGTTCGAATCTCGGCCTCGTTTGCATGTACAGTTGCCCGCCAAAGATAACTATCATGTAAGCCCCCACGTAATAGAAACAGCTCTTCCAATTCTCTTTCATCCATTGTCGTTTCTCGTAGTTGTCGAAATCTTCTTCAAACTTAAAGACGTAGGAATAATTGGGCATCGTGACGGAATCCATGGTTGCAATGTGTTTTCAGAGAGTGTATTGAAGAGTTCTGTATTTTTATAGAAGTGCAGAATTTTCTTTAAAAATGACTTCTGGTCAACCGCGGCACAATCTCGGCAGTATGTTAAAACTTAATTTTAGCACCAATCTGGCGGGGAAAAATGAAGGATTTTTAAATAAATATCACAGAACTACAGCTGGGAAATTGGGGAGACGAATGAGCACCGATCCGCCTTCGCCGGTGTGCCGCCGCTGACAACCAGTGCAGACGACAGACAACCCTAAACTCACCTTCACTCGCAGACACTCGCACTCTTTTAAAAGCCCACGGTACCACTCCAATCCATTTTTGCCACACTTTTTATTTCTTTTATTTTAACCTTGATATACAAAATAATTCTACTGGTTTAGTGACTTAATATTACACATATAAACTCAAATAGAAAATATACACACGTTCCAATAATATTTCCAATACATTTTCTCATTATACACATATACATAAAACATAAAGTATATCACCAGCATATGCAATAAATATCATATCAAGACACGTTTTCTCACGTGGTGACTGTAAAAAAATTATAAAAATAAATGTATATTGATTTTATGAATGAAAGGGTAAGATCAAAGATATCACATGTACATAGAATTCTATCCAATGCCTAGAGGAATGGGTGGGAGGGGATCCATCCTACGTGGACAGGGTGGGATAGCACCACTTAAAACGTGGATAGGGAGGGTTAGGACCGAGACACAGGTGGTAGAAGCTATACTAGAAGCCTACTGGTTTCCATGGCGACATTTTATTTAACAACTAATTAAATTGGTGGAATATAACAGTTGATGTGTTACCTATCTGAAGCATACATTGCATTTTCCATATTTTTAATCAACATATTAACAGTTTAAAATTAATGAAAGACTCAAGGTTATTCATTGACTCGGCCACTTTTTTGAAGGGGATTATGATCCTTGCATTTAGATAGATGAATGACTATATAAGAGGTGAGTATGTCCGTGAATATATTGATGAAACAGTGGAAATTACTAATTATAATACAATATATGTACGTATCACAAGACTCATGAAAAAGGTAACTTCAACAACAATAATAATAATAATAATAATAATAATAATAATAATAATAATAATAATAATAATATAATAATAATAATAATAATAACGATAATGATGATGACAATAATAATAATAATAATAATAATAATAATTATTATTATTATTATTATTATTATTATTATTGTCGTCACCATCATTATCGTTATTATTATTATTATTATTTGGCGATAAGCCTACCTATATCTACCAGAAATCTCTGACGTAAATTTCATGAAATATAATTTTTTTCTGTCAAACAATAACGTCATCGCGAATCAATAGCTTTTTAGGCCTAAGAAGAAGACGAAGAAGAAGAACTCACGTCATCAGATGGAATGTTTACAGTCTTCCAGACAACAAAACTCCATAAAAGTCTCCCCCCCCCCCCAGTCGACTAATGACAAGGCTTAAGCCTTCGTCTATTATGGAAAAATTTATATCAAATAAATGAGTATAATTAATATAATTTAATTTCATAATGGACGTGTATCTCTATTACATACAAATAAGTTTCCTTTTTATGAGTAAGAATTATATTAATATTTGGTATCGAATACATCTTACTGTGCAAAGTTCCTATGTTCACATGGGGTCGTTGTTTCCCACTAGCCCCCTGGAGACTAGCAAGGGGGTTTGGATCAAACTCTAAAAGCTGGAGGTACTTCCTGGCAGCAACCCTCACCACTGCTCCGGGCTTGGCACCGGCACCAAGCTGAACTGGTTTGCTCCCCCAATGGCTGAACTCGAAAACAAGCTCTTGATTACTAACATAACTACGGTTTGGTAGGCTTTGGCGTACGTGCCTAGTGTCAAGTCACAACTACTAGTTTTTAGGTAGGTTAGGCATAAGTGTTTGTAGAAAAATAGAGATCAGAGCCCAATAATAATAATAATGTTAATAATAATTATAATAATAATAATAATAATAATAATAATAATAATAATAATAATAATAATAATAATAGTAATAATAATAATAATAATAATAATAATAATAATAATAATAATAATAATAGTAGTAGTAATAATAATAATAATAATAATAATAATAATAGTAATAATAATAATAATAATAATAATAATAATAATAATAATAATAATAATAATAATAATAACAAAGATAATAATAATAATAATAATAATAATAATAATAATAATAATAATAATACTAATAATAATAATAATAAACTCTTTATATGAAGCAAGATGAGTTGGCAAGTATTCGTGTTTGTTGAGTAAACATACAATATTCAAGGTATAAGACTCCCCTCTCTTCATCTAATGATTTTATACCAATACTGTCAAGAAAAGTTGTTCTAGTTGTTCTAATCACTAGTAGGTACGCTTCTACCCGCTAATTGTTTACTTTCACACCCCAAATTAGGAAAAAATATTGCTTGAAATTTACGATAAGGTTCACTTTGGGAAACTTGTTTAGGTTACTTCATCTTCAGTTAAAAATGAGTTGATAACTGATTACATCGTATAC
>JAXCGZ010009949.1:32500-35000 GCA_037179515.1 Halocaridina rubra
TACCATTTTCTTTGATAGCCTTCTCGTAGAAAACGGCAAAATGTACAGTAACTATAATATAAAATATATTAAAAGAAAGACAGCAGGAAAAAGTGAAGTAAATAAGGAGACAAAAATTAAACAAACCCTCAATAATAAGAGAAATACATATATAATATAACATAACCATTTTGGCTGAGATTCATTTTATTACTATTATTGTTATTATTATTGTTATTATTATTATTATTATTATTGTTATTATTATTATTAATTATTATTTTTATAATCATTATTATTTCACTCAAACTATAAGCTAATTTGTAGGAAGAAAATAAAACAGAGAGGATACAATTATTAAAACTTGCTCTCCTATCTCTTTTATTCGGCACTTACTACATGAGACATATTAAAGCAACATATTTTCTGGCCCAAGGTTATCCCTTTTAGACTACTACAACGACACAAAAGGAATAGGGGGGGGGTGACAATTTTTTTTCTATTTCTACTATGAATGTCCTAAATAATCAAACAAATAATAAAACAAACAAATTAATTAATTAATTATTAAATAAATAAATAAAATAACTAGAGGTTGATCTCCCAAACGCAGCAATGCACTATGTGTTGATGATCAAACACACACACACACAAAAGTATTTATGTAACCTATGTGAGGCTAAAGCTTGAATATGCAGCCCCCTTTTGGGACTCCACACTTGAAAAAGTACGTAGTTAAGCTGGACCAAGTTCAAAGAAATGCAACGAAACTGGTGCCAGAAATACGCGATCTCAGTAATGAGGAGAGGCTGAGGGAATTAGACTTACCATCACTCGAAGCTAGAAGAATGAGGGGAATATGATGAAGGTTTTTAAATTCCTTCATGGTTATGACAGAGTGGACAGGGATCGATATTTTGACATGGCTGGCACTAGAATCAGAGGTCATAGTTTGAAGCTTCGTAAGAAAACTTCTTTGGAGGAAGTAAAGAAGTACTTTTTTAGCGAGGAAGTAGTTAATGCTAATTCAATCCATAGTTTTAAGGACAAGTATGATAAGTATCACTAAGTACAGAAGTAGAACCGACCAGGAGAGGGAGAGCTACGAACATGGGGCTCCTACCCGTAAGCACAATTAGCTAATTACAAAAAAAAATTACTCTTGATAAAAAAATCTACTTTTCGTTGCAATCTTATATATATATATATATATATATATATATATATATATATATATATATATATATATATTATATATATATATATACCAGATTATGCAATTTTTGAACACTATGACTAACCATTATCCCTTATCAGACCAGGTCAAAGATAAAGGGATAGGTGTGTTACGTTATCAACATTATTATCAGTACTATTCTTTATGTTATTATTATTATTATTATTATTATTATTATTATTATTATTATTATTATTATTATTAATGTTGTTGTTTTTGTTGTTTTTGTTAGTTAACACTAATAAAAGAAATAATCCCTGAACTAATAAATAAAACCAACGTATTTTCCATTCTTGAAGATATAAATTTCTTTTAATTAACAAAAGAAATAATCCCGGAACTAATAAATACAACAAACGTATTTTCCATTGCTGAAGATCTCATTATTTTTTTTATGAGTGTGATCCCGGGACAGGTAAAAACTGCCCTCATCAAGAAAGGCCCGGACACGAGAAAATACCAAGATGAAGGAAAAGAAAAAGATTAGGGACAAGGCAGAGCTGAGGTAATGTCACACAAAGGAAAACGACAGACAGAAAAAAAGTCAAAGTATAAAGGACCCAGAGATATGGAGGACTGGGCCCTGAGATGACGATAGATCTGCTTTATGAAGGATGAAATCTCATAAGAATTAGGAAAGACAGAAGGAGGAAGAGAGTTCCAGAGTCTGGAGGTAGATGGGAAAAAGCAGTCGCTGCACCGACCAATCCGCGAGATACAAATCTCCACACAGTACCTGTGAGATAAGGCCGCTTGGCAAGTGTTACGAGGCCTCGGCAATGGGGGAGGGATGCAACTCGCCAACTCATCAGAGCAGCGCTGGAAGTAGTAGTGATAGAAAAGAGAAAGAGAAGATAACTTGCGGCAAAGAGAGAGAGAATCCAGATTAGAAGTAAGAGAAGGATCATTAATGAGTCTGACTGCCTTAAATCCGACCCTATCAAGGAGATAAGTATAAGAAGAAGCACCCCAGATGTGTGATCAGTATTCTAAGCAGGGACGGATAAGGCCTTTATGAATTTTAAGTAACTGTAAAGAGGGAAAGTAATGAAGAAAACGAAACAAAAACTCCAGTTTTTTGGATGAATATTTAGAAATTTGAATTATGTGATTCCTCCAAGACAAGTTTGAGGATATATGGATTCCTAATATGTTGATAGATTTAAGAGGGTAAATTTCGTTAGTTTCGAAGACAATAGGGTTATCAGGAGGAGAAGAAGATAAAGAGATAGCCAGAAACTGTGTCTTGGAGGCATTGAATTTAACTAAATTTTGAGTGTCCCA